>PVKA01005873.1:26769-87684 GCA_004027165.1 Ctenomys sociabilis
TCATGATTTTTTCTTTCTACAACCCTTCCTGTGTCTACACCTGTCAAAAGTGGGCACTCCATTGACATTCAACTACTTTAGGTGCTTGAACTCGACACCACAATCCAACACAGTCCAGCATTCTGCAACCATAGGGAGTTACTCAAAGAAATTGTCGACCATATCCATTTACAGCTCAGCTTAATATTATGGGCTCACGTACATCATACCTTTTGGGTCTTCCCTTACCTCATGATTCAGTCCACATACGAACCTGAGAAACCATTTGTTTCTGAAATATCCAAAAGTCCTCTGCTATTACATTTGCTTCCCCTCTCATTCTTGCCAATTTTAATGACTGGGATTCTTCCAAAGATGGCAACAGAGCCAGACTGTGCATGCGTATGGGTGTGAATTCTCCAACAGAGTGTCTCACCTACTGGAAGGTATAATAAGGACAGAGCAAGAGTCTCTGATGTCATCAGACAGATTCTGAAACCACCACCATCACACCCCAGGGGGCCAATCTGACCAGCTCTTCCAACGAACAGTTCTCTCATCTGGTGAGAAAGCAGAATTGCCAAGCATGGCTTGCTGTTTCATTTCAGAAATGCACAGAGAGAGAGTTAGAAATCAATTTTATCTGCCTTCCTTATTTGTTAGTTTACTGACAAGCTGATTAATTGATCCAATTCTTATACTGTAAGAATTAAAAATCTATGTACTTATAGGTTTTAATAATGACTTCTGAAAGTAAAACATGTTTGAATTCACTAATGTAATGACTCAGGAATATGAGTTGTTTCAATTTTATCCCAAGTGAATACTGTGCAAGACAATTCCCCTTTGTCGTAACACTCTCTGAGTATTTGCTTCCTGTCCATGGATCTAGGCTTGCTATATTTTATTGTCCAAGGATTCCTGTGCGCCCACGCTAGCTTCCTATGGATTCCAAACTCCTAAGGACAGGCAGGAACGCCCACCTTCTTTCCACTGTACCCAGTGTGAGTGAGCCACGGCTCAGTGACACCTGCCTCTAAGTGCCTTCCTAAAATGAACAGCACCTGGCAGGAAATTTCCATTGCTATTTACTTATTCAACAAGCCCGTCATTTATGAAACATTGATTGAACACCAAGTATATGCTAGGTACCATGCCAGGTGCTTGTGACATTGAGACAATATGACATAATTAAGCCTTGCTCTCTGTTTCTGCAGTATTTGCATTCAGCTCATTCCTGTTTATAGGACCAAGAAGATGCTATCAAAATACCTACTCTCATTGATTCAACAAGTATTACTGGATACCACCCACCAGCAAAGCTCACTTCCACATTTCATATATTTTGGACCTGTATATATCAGTGTTCACAGACCCTGTTGTCCCTCTTCCTGTCACCAATCACAGAAACTCTGGGCACTCCTATCCTTCTACTACAATTGTGAGAGTCTCATTTGCTTGGGCTTGCATTGAGCATGAAGCAGCTAAAATCATACTGATGATAATGTGTAAAATTAAGAAAAAGAAGCTCTCTGGTACCATGGAGTAAGCAGTAAGGCTTTCAGACAACTTAGTGGTGGGCCCTGGGGAATATCCAACAACCCACAAACACATCACTAACCTCCAGTTAGTTTTCTAAAACCAGAGAGATGCTGCAGGTACACTCCAAACCACTGTACCGATACTCTGATTCCAGCTTTAGGAAACGTAAGGGCAAGAATATTGAGTGAGTGGATCACAGAACACGTTTAAAGGAGAGAAACCTAATGAAACTATAAATGGACAAAGTTGATTTAAAAAAGCATACCGCAAATATTTCTATTGACTCTGGATTACACAAAATTTATAGATTTTGTAAGGTATAATTTATATATGTACAACTGAATGAATCTACTTAAATGAAATTTGTTAGGCATTCAACAATGGTTGCTTTGTCATACATTTTTGTTTTCAAATGTAGTTGCTCATATTACAGACATAAGCATGTAAAATTGATCAAAATAAAAAATTTAACCATTAACTGCTACCTTGAAAAACAGATGCAAATTAATAGTACAGTCATCTTAGCTATCCTGTATATAGATATAGACATAGATAGATACATATGATATTTTCCCTTCATTTTTCTCTTTGTTCCTTTCCCTCATTCCAATTGTTCATTTCTTTTCCTCATTATCTTTCCCTTTTACCATATCTATTGTACGTTTCACATTTTCTCTTTCGGGTACTTACACTCAGGAGAAAATACAATATTTGCATATGAGGGTCTGGTTTTTTTTCACTTATCATTGTGGTCTCTAGTTGCATCCATTTACCTAGAAAAACCTCAAGTTTGTGTTTTTTATAGCTGAATAATGCTCCATTGTGTAAAAATGCCACATCTTTTTTTTTTTCCTTTCCTCAGTTGATGAGCATTCTGAGAGAAAGAAATACAATTAACAAATAAATACATGAAAAAAAGTTCAACAGCACAGGTCATTTGAGAAATGCAAATCAAAACAACACTGAAATTCCATCTATTTCCAGAAAGAATGACTGCCATAAAGAAATCAACTAACAATAAATTCTGGAGAAACTGTTGGGTAAAGGAACCCCTTTCCACTATTTTTAGATTGGCACAACCACTGAGGAATTCAGTAGGAAGATTCCTCAAAAAAATAAAATTATAAATCCCATTCAACCTAACTATTCTCCTTTTGGATATTTTTCTGGGAAAAACTGAAACAAGATAGTTTTAAACTTCTAAAATACATCAATTTACACATGTATACCTGAAGATATAATCATATGAAAATGTATTAACTAATGTCCGAAACTGGCTTTTATTCATCTATTGTTTAAAACCATCAAGACCTTATTCCATGCTCCTGGATAGGGAGAACAACATTGTGGACATGGCAATACTCCCAAAATTGATATACAGACTTAATGAAATCTAGATCCAAATGCCATTAGTATACCTCACAGAGCTAGAGAAAACTTTCTCAAATTCATCTGAACCAGAAGCGACCCAGAATATCAAAAGACATCCTGAGAAATGAAGAAAAGGCAGGAGGTACCACAGTCCCTGACCTGAAATTATACTATAAAGCTCCTGTGATAAAATCAGCATGGTCCTGGCATAAAGACAGACCTGAGAATCAGTGGAACAGATTAGAAGAGGCAGACACAACTGCAAACACACTCAGCCACAGTATCTTTGATAAAGGGACCCAAACACATTTACTGGAAGAAAGACATCCCCTTTAATAAATGGTGCTGGAAAAACTGACTTTCCACATGAGATGCATGCCTATCACCATACACGAAGTTACAGTTAAAATAGATCAAAGATTTAAATATTAAAACAGAAGCACTAAATCTTCTGGATGAAAATGTGGGGAGAAATCTTAAAGACCTATGTGTAGGCAGAGAGTTCATAAACAAAAAACCAAATTGCATGACAAATACTCCAAAAAATCAACAACTGGGATCTTATCTTTTTGAAAACCTTCTGCACTTCAAAGCAAATCTTCAGCAGAATAAAAAGAAAACCAACAAGCTGGGAGAAAATTGTAGCTGAGTGTTGCTCAGATAAAGGTCTTCTATTTAGAACATAATAAAGAATTTAAAAAATCAGGCCCCCTAAATTCAAGAACCCGACCCCAAAAAATAGGCATTTGAGATGAAGATACCCTTCTCAGAGGAAGAAATTGAAATGGCAAGTAAAAATCTGAAAAAATGTTGAACATTCTTGATCATTTGAGAAATACAAATTAAAACAACATTGAGATTCCATTTCAACCTAAAAAGAAAGGCTAAGATCATGAAGTCAGCCAATAAAAAATGCTGGAGGGGCCATGGAGGAAAACGAACCCTTCTGCACTATTGGTGGGAGTGCAGAATGGTACAAGCACTGTGGAAGTCAGTGTGGAGATTCCTTCAAGAGCTAGCATTGGTGATTGCTTTCAAGCCAGCTACTCGCGCCTGAGTAGTTTTCCAGAAGCACGGACAAACCTCATGTCACAGCAATATATGTGTATCCGTGTAAATAGAGCACAATTTGTTATAGCTTAATTCTGGAAACAACTTGATGCACATCAACTGAAGAACAGATAAAGAAGATGTGGTATTTTCACACAATGGAGTATTATTCAGCTACAAGCCAGGTTAAATTGGAGTCTTTTGTTGGTAAATAGATGCAACTAGAGAACATACTCTTGAGTAAAATAAATCCTACCCATGTATGAAAACATCATATTGTCTTCTTAGTGTGACAATCTGACAGAGAAAAATGGAATCTGAGCATGTGATAGACACTGGTAGAAAGGACTGAACTTATTCAAATAGAAAGGGTTACCAAGTTAAGAAGGACAGGAGAGGGAGTGGGGGAAAGAAATTGATCTATGTATGTACGCAGGATGCTTTCAACAACCGTGTGGTGCATTTCTGCTGGTTTATAGAAAGAAGCAGTTAGTGCTTTAATTTGTTGTGCCTCCTTTTTTCAACTGTTTGTATGTTTTTCTCTTCTCAATTTTTTTTTTTTTTTTTTGCAGAACTGGGAATTGAACTCAGGCCCTTGCACTTGGCAGGCAGCGCTTATTTCACTGAGCCATCTCCCTGGCCCCTCTTCTTAATTTCTTGTACATCTATTTTTTTCTTCCAATTTTACATGCACATACCTGGAAATATGAATAACTGACTGGAAGACATTATGTACTACAATAAATATGTGAAATTCTTATTACTTTGTTAAGTGAAATTCTGTATCACTTGTAATTTTTTGTTTTGATTCTAATTTTTACTCTCTTTAAAAAACAATCAAGGGGCCAGGGAGATAACTCAGCAGACTAAAGTACCTACTTAGGCAAGCTTAGGCAAACACAGGGACCCCAGGTTGATCCTTGGCACTACATGCCACATCAGCCCTGCTCCCAGGGTGGGCTGAGGCAGCCACAGAGTCAGGGTGTGGTGGTAAATGCCTGTAATCCCAGCAGTGGTGAGGCTGGGATTACTATGAATCCAACTTGTGTAGTGAGACCCTGCAACAACCAACTACATTAAAAAAAATCAAGACCTTACAGCTATATTGATACTTCTATTATAAACTTAATTGTGGTTTATTTACTAAACATGAGGATTGTTTTCACATGTGGTGTTGAGGTCATTCCTCAATATATGCTATTTTTTCTTTTATGATCATTACAACAATAATATAGTTAATAATCATGTGGAACTAACTGCATAGCAGGCTCTGTTTTAAGAACTGAAGCAGAATCTTATCATGTGAAAAATGAACCTAACTTAAAGAAAGTTCTAACCTATGAAGGAATTTATATATTAATCTAAAACATTAATTAACTCAAGATTTCTTAACAGCAGAATACACATTTTTAAAAAACATATTTATTAATTTATTTATTTATTTGATACAGAGCTTTGCTATGTAGCTTGGACTTGTAGTGATCCTCCTTCTCGGCCTCCTCAGTGCTGGCACTATAGGCATGTGCCACCATGCCAAGTTTCGGTGGCCAGTATACACATTTTTAGCCAAATAATTCTTCACTTTAAAAGCTGTCCATTGGATTGTAGGAGCATTCAGAACTCACTGGGTGCCACTGTATCCCCTCCTTCTACCAATTTGACAAACAAAAATATCTCCACACTACCAAATATCCTCTCCAGGGGGAAGGGAGGTCAAAATAATCCCTGGTCGAAAACCACAATAATTTTCAGAGTAATACAATATTTTTTTAAAAGTTGTTATCAGCAATTTCAACAATGTAATGAAATGTCTAAGAAAAGTAGTATGACATCAAACTATATTAATAATATGATGATATTCTAGTAGAAAATACTAATAATTTTCACTGGTGAAATAATGGCCAGATTATTATAGAAAGTCATGGATACTGCCTTTAACAAACTTAAAAGTCATTCAGTGTCTTCCTAGAATGACTGAATTAACAAGGAATCTCTAAAAGCCTCAAGAAGGAGACTGAAGAAGCACAGCATATCTGCAAGGCATGACACAAAGAGACATGCAAAGCCCCTTCAGAAATAAAGAACAATTGGATTGTTTTCTGCCATGTCAAGAGGTAGAAAGAATCAGAGGAAAAAGACATAGTCTTTTCTGCATTTCTCTTGAAGTTCATGCCTTTCTAGATCCTTGTACAAACAATGTGTTTTCTTTGCTAGCTCAGGCTGCCTTAATGGCAGGTCTGGTGTGGCTGGTGAAGCTGGGGATCCAACTGCAGTCCCCAGCACCTGACTGAGCTTGCCCAAGCAGGTGCTTTAAACAACTGAGCTAACCAGCAAGCACCTCACATTTCTCTTGAAAGAATCTATATTTCAAAATCACACCCTACAAATCCCTCAGTCATCTTATCATTTCCATTTTTGGCTCAGTGTGGGTCACTTTGATTTGCTATGTAGACTTCAACTCACAAAGCTTCTGTTCTGCCTGTTAGTTGCTACATAATTATCTCAGGTATTTTTTTTCCTCTCTCATTGCTGGGACAAAATACTCAACACCCAAAGTTAAGGAAGGAAAGGTTTATTTAGCTCAGTTAGTGGAAGTTTCAATCCATACTTGGCTGGCTCCAAGGCAGAGTTGCACATGGCAGAAGGAGGCAGAAAACAGCAGAGCAGCAAGAGCCAAAGGGAGAAGCAGCGGCTGCAGCAGCTAGAAAACCTCTCTTCCTCCCTTGCGTTGTATTCAGCCTGTCTGCCCCAGGGTGGCACTCACACCCATAATCCATTTATGATATAATCGCAAACTCTAGAAGCCTGCCCCAGTGACTGCCTGAGGCTTTAGGGGGACAACGAGACAAAAACAATAACAATTATGCAACAACAGAATGCATTTAAATCAGTATTGCATATGTATACATTCACTACAGTAATAATATACAACTGAAATAGCATATCTTTGGTACTGACTAAACTGCAATTAATTACTTTATCAGTAAGATAATTGCTTTCTCTTAGATTTTTTTCTGTGACAAGTTAAATTTCAAATTGTCATTCTATGGAAATAAAAATATGTACTATCTGTTAAATATTCCACATTTTCTAATCCAGAATTCTGTCTAAATGCTAACTTTTAGCTTCATGCATTTATGAAAGGATTTATTAAAGAAATTAAGAGATGAAAAAAAGAGCTTTTGTAGTAAGACTTAGTATGCTGATATATTGGTGTTTTCTGACAAGCCTTCTTTCTTAATTCTTCAAACCTCTAATTCTTTATTATTCTAATTACTATACATTTTGTCAGAAATAAGATACCAGCTACTTCTTTTTATTTGATATATTAGTTTGCCATGTTATAATAAAATGTGTCAGTTATTTTTAAACTCTGATTTGAACCAATGGGGTTTACTGCAACACACCCATGGTTGTACCATACCACTGTAATTAACCAATTAAAGATCCCTCCAGAGGGCTGGGGAGATATCTCAGTAGAATAAGTATTTGCCTGGCAAGCAAAAGATCCTGAGTTCAATTCCCAGTACCACAAAAAAAAAAAGAGCCCTCCAAAAAGACATTTCTGATACTGCTGTTTTAATGAAATATTCACAAATTTTACATTTCCAGGACCTTTGAATACATATAAAGAACACTTACAAATCAATAAGTGGATGCAATGGTGATCACTCTGTGACATCTGTCACCCCACTGATTGCCAAAGTTGATTTTGCCTACCTGGCTGGCTAGTCTGTGTCCCCTTCCTCTCTAGGTGCATCTGGCCAGAAGTGGTGCACTATGATTGGTTCGTCGAAGAGCACAACCAGCTGCAATAGAGGAGGACCCTTCCTCAGTCAGGGGCATAGGAGTAGCTGCGTCCCCTGATAGAACTTCCAAAGAAGCTCTCAAGGTCCAAAAATCAATAAGTGAAAAGACAACTCATGTATTATTATCTTTTATTTTTGCTTATTTTGAAAGGTTAGTGAACATAGAAAATAAGTGAACAGCACCATAATTAATTAAAGAAGTGCAAACTAAATTTAAAATGCAGTAATACTCATTCTTTGCATAAGAACAATGCAAGGCTGGTGTTGAGACAAAGTCTCACTATATAGTTTGGGCTGGCCTTGAACTCACTAGGTAGCCTACAGGCATCAATCAAATTCAAGGTGATTCTCCTGCCTCAGCTTGCCAGCTACTGAAATTATAAGTGAGCATACCACCCCCAGGAAAAATACATTTTCTAAAACTAATTAAATTTCAGTATTTATAAGAATGCACAGTGTGGTAAATCTCAGGCATTATGGAGAGGTTAATAATTACAGAATTATTTAGGAGAATTTAACAAAAGGTTTTAAATGAAAGTTAATACCTTTCAATTCATAAGCTTCACACTTTGGAATTTACTCTTAAAACAGAGCTGCAAGTGGAGGGAGGAGATTTAGTGACAGATGTCGTAAGATAATTATAATGGCATAAAATTGGATATGACCTAAATGTCTAATAGATTGTTCCAGACACTATTTTTAGCATAGCAGCATAAAATCTGAAAGAGAAGCATCACAAAACCACACAAATATATATTCATAATTCCTATTAAATGGTAGAATAGGAAATCCATAGGATTTGAAAAAGTACTAACTGAAGAACCAAATTCAGATCAGAAGGAATTAAAGAACACCTTCTGGTCTGGGGAAATAGCTCAGTGGCACAAAAAGCCCGGTAAACATAAGGTCCTGAGTTTGATTCCCGGTTTCAGAAAAAAAAAAGACCCACTAAGATAGTGATATTAAAGATCAAGCAACAGACAGACATTAAGAGACAAAGAATAAGGGCACAGGTCTTCATGTAGTGAGAGAGCCTGATCTTAGGTGGAAAGTACATGGAGCCAGTTATTTTTGGACAAGGAACTAGTATTGGAACTAGTTCTAGGAACTATATTTTTTGAGTGCACTTAGTACAAGGTCTACAGGATCCCATTACACAGATCAGTCTCCTAGTGATACTCCTGTTTTCAGCCTCTCAAGGGCTGGGATTACAATTGTGTGCCGCCACACCCAGTCTCCTCTCAGCATGCCCTGGGGGTGTGTCTGGTGTGGCAGGCCAGGCATGGAACCCCCAGCCTCTGCATCTGCCTAAGCAGGCACTTTAATCTGCTGGGCTATTAGTCAGATCCTAGTACTGGCTATTTTACCCAAAGCACATTAGCAGGTCACTAAATGTTATTGTATATTTCCTAAAGTTCAACATGACTGATTATTCTACCTCAATTTTTATCTATAAATTATGATTTTTATTTTATTTATGCAGCCATTCATCCAATAAATAAATACTTACTCATCTGCCATCTACTCTGTGAATGCCAAGTTCTCTTCTAGTTGTTACAGTACTATAAATACAATTAGACAAAAAAAACCCAAAAAACTAAACCTCTGAAGTTTTGCATTTCTGCATAGGAGGAAAGACCATCTAAAAATAAATAAATAAGACATATAGTGTCAGACAACAAGGAAGATGGTAGATATAGAAATTATGAGGTGGGTGGATACTGCAGCTTTCAGGAGGGCATAGAAGACTTAAGGAGAGTACAAACATCTGAAGAAAGACCTGAAGGAAAAGGAGAGGAGGGTCACAAATTTCTAAGAATATGACTAAGTTTAGAACATCAAGGAGTGACATAAGCATGGCAGACTCTGTGAAGAAATGAACTTGGCAGTGTTTTTCTTCCCTCTGAGTTCTAGGTAAGGTAGAAAGCCAGCAGAGGTCCTACAGTTTGGGCCTTAATGACTTCCTAAACTCTTCATGCTGATGGCTTGATCTGCAACCTATGTTGCTACTTATAAGTGGTGAAAACTTTACAATGTGGAGCCTAGTGGGAGGAAGTTAGGTCTTTGAAGGGGTGTCACTGAAGAGAATATTGGGATCCCAACCCTCTTTGTCTCTTTGCTTTATGACAATCATGAGTCTATCACTGCTACCTGCTCTCACCATGATTGTGCTGCCATAGAATCAAAGCAACAAGGCTGATAACCCATGGAATGAACCCTTTGAAACCACTCTCCAAACCAAACCTTTCTTCCTTTTAAGTAGATTCTCTCAGGTGTTTTAGCACAATAGTGGAAAACTGATAGAGATATTATAGGTAAATGATACAATCTGGCTCACATTTTAAAAGATTCACTGTGTACTTGCATGAACCAAAGCAGAAGCAGGAAGGCCAAGCAGGAATCTCTGACATTACATGTAGAGATATAAATAGCTATGATCCCAGTCATACAACTGTGAGAGCTCAGAAATGTAAAATAACTAGACATCACAGGGGGAAGAAACCAGGGTCCGTGGATGCTTTTCATTGTCTGCCACTAGCAGTTACAACTGACCATCATTCTGTACATCTAATTTAAAGTCCTAGCTAATCGCCATTGTTACTGTTGAACACTCCTCATTGTAGGATGGGATCAGCTACCCAATTCTGTTCCTTTACCAATTGAAACTTATAGGTCATAGTCCTGTGGAATGGATCAATGCCAGCCGGTTGGAAGGAACAACTCAACCATCCTTAAAGTCATTTTTGGGTCCCCATTTTGCCTCAGGTAAGTATGTCACACTTTGTTCCTCCATCTAACGCAAATATTCCTCATCTTCCAAGCAGCTAAGCACCTCTTCAGCCAAGCACACCAGACTATCACTTCTTTAACTTTAATGTGAAAATCCAAATTCTGACTCAGCAGCTACCTGACTTCAGAATTTGCATTTCTAACAAATTCCCAACTAATCCTGATTTAAGTAGTCCACACACAGAATTTAGAGCATCAAGACTCCAAACAACTATTTCTATTCATGACACATCAAGCTGTTATTTTATAAACCTTTCCAATCCTTTTTCATGATAAAGAACAAAAGCAAACCAGGCATTCAACTTTATAATCCTGATACTTACCATTGTGCTGTTCATATGGTCATTAGAAAGTGTTGACTGAACCAGCTAAGTGCATTTATTTCTTACAAGTTCCTCTTTTGGGGGTCGTTTTCTCTGCTTCTCAACATGACCGCCCCATTAATGTCAGGCTTCCATATGATAGTGATGGTTAGTACACAGCCCATAGGATCAGTGTTAGTTCCCAGAATCCACAACTCCTGTGCCCACTTGACTCTGGAAGCAGGAGGGTTGGGTGAAATGGTGTCCTTTTAGGACCATTCCTTAAGTGTGAAATTGTCCCCTTGATGGTGGCCTGCAATTGATGGCTAAGGTGCTGCTCTGTTGCTACAGTTAACTGGTTTGGCTTCTTTCTGAAAATGTGACCCTACTTCTCTTGCCTCCTTGAACATCTTGTACTTAAAATAGTTTATTGACACGTTTGAGGCATGTGACTGGATTGATGGGCAATAAAGGAGATTTTCTGGGCCAGATCTATGATCCTTTCGTGCTCTCGGTTCGCCCTTATTTAGCAGTCTTTATGCTGTTTGATTTGTACCAGGCTTCTGGCTATTCCTCTGTTTTTCCATGTGCACTGACAAATTTTACAGGGTACTAGCTACATAATTGCCTACTGCTTTTATGAGCTCAGCCATAGCATTGTTGGGGCCAGGTGCTTTCCCTAGCTAACTTTTTTTGCTATGGCTTTTAGATGTGGTTTCAATTTCTTCCCTAAGGCCTTGGAGGCAGGATTTCTCTCACTGTATTTAACTGCCTCATCACTGATCATTTTTCTTGGAATATTTAGTATCTTGCGCTAATGGGCCTGAAACGTTCTTTCAGATGTTTTCTTTTTTATATCAGCACCCGTTGGCCTTTAGACACAGAATTAAAAATTAGAGTCTGAAATTATCCATGTCTCAAAAAGACAGTCACCCACACTGTATGATGCTCTTCCCTGAATCTCATCTGTAACTAGAAAAGCAAATCTAATGATGCTATTTGGGCAAACCTTGCACACTTTAGTGATGGCATTATTTATTATTGGTATTTAGGAACATGTAAGTTTTCCACATGGAATGTGACTTGAAAAAAATGCCTTGAGCAGTCATTCTTTCTGTGCACAAAATATTAACACTCTGTGTTCTTATGAGCTGACCGTATTTTCAATTTCCCTTGATAACTTTAAAGAAAATACTCTTATGTTCTTCAAGATTGAGCACTCATTGATAGGATAAATATGAAACATTAGGAACACAAAGACTCTTGGTAGTAGCTTAAATATAAATAGTAAGCAATAAAAGGAACACAATTTCCATAGGTAGAAAAGAGCAATTGTCTGATTGAGAAAACAATAAGATCCCTTAAAGACAGATATCAAAATGTTTTTCATTATCATTTTTTATAAATGACTATGAACTTTATAATAAGACCTGCAAGCTTAAAGAAAACTCAAAGATCTACAAAGCCATCTTGTTAACACATAGGTTTTAATCTCCCAAGTCTGTGACCTATCTATGACAGGAGGGGGCCCACAATTCTGATTTTCAACAAGTTCTCATGTGATGCAGCAACAGATTGCTGCCAGGCCCTCCTGAGAAGTAGTGCATCAAGAGCAGTTCTTCCCAACACTAGAATCTCTTAAGTAAACTCTAAAAATTCAGCATGAAAGCTGAACCCCAGAAGAATCATATTAGAATTTCTCCGGTCACACACAGGTATAAATATTTGATTTTTACAGGTGATTCCAATAAATGTTAAAGGCTAAGAATCACAAATCTAGATGATGAAAGAAGAAAGGCAAACATGTAAAAAGAAGTCTAAGGAAGTTTCTGAGAGGCAAAGCACAAAGTAATGTAATTATGGAAATCTATTTCTCCTTATGTATACAAGATGACAAACTTTCACAATTTTGACTTAGGAAAGGCATATGTATTTCGCAGCAACAACATATGGTATCCTATTTGTGAGAAGTAGAACCAAACAATTATGCTATATTTCATGTTATCAGAATCTGAAGGTCATATTTACTTTTGGAAGTTACAGTACAGGCAAACACACATCAAACTTTATAAAATCATGAAGAAGAAAAAAAATAATGGAATGGAAAAATTCAAACCATAATAAAATGGATAGTGTGAATGAAGCACGATATGATCATTGTAAGGTATGGTCAAAATACACAATGAATATTTAAATTGTTTTTAAATATATGTTACAATAAAGACACATTGCCTTTAATTCCCTCACTTTCACCACACTTGCCTCATAATTATCAATACATTCTGAACCAGTCCTAGAAGTACTCTTTTAAATAAAGTACCTTTATTAAGTCTGATCAAAAATACCACCAATACTGTGGTCAAGTGGGATCCAATGGAAAGAAAGGGTTCATAAAAATATTATGATATGTCCCTACCCATGTTATTTACTGGATTTGACATCATGTATCTCTTGGCTCTTTCTAAAAGCCAAAATGGACATGGAAGGTAATTCTTTTAATTTGGTCAGATTATCAAGGCAGCCATGGCAATGTAACTAAACACACACACACACACACACACACACACACACACACACAAAAGCCTTCCAAATTGTTTCAGAAGGGACCGGGGATATAGCTCAGTGGCCTACCTGCCTGCCTGGCAAGTGTAATGTCCCAAGTTTGATCCCCAGTAACAGAAAAAGAAAATCATTTCAGAAAGTGGAGAGAATGATGAGCTAATTGTTTTTGAAGCAAGTAGCAGTGCCTTGAGGAGGATTAATGACTTTTACTATAATAATTTGTTTTAAATTTAAATGTTCACTGTAGTTCATTATCACAATCCATATGAAGGTAGAAAATAGAAAATGAATTGATTTACCAGATTCTAGAATAGTAAAACTATGATCACTCCATTTCTTTTTTATTATTATTTTATTTTTTATTTTTATGTATTTGGTACAGGGTCTCACTATGCAGCTCAGACTCACAGTGATTCTCTGGTCTATGCCTCCCCAGCTCTGAGATTATAGGCATGTGCCACCACCCACAGTGTTGGTGGCTCGTCCAGTGCAACTGAGGCAGGGATGGCACAGCATGAGACACCAGGGATCGAACCTAGATCTTTGTGCTTACCTAGCCAGGTGCTTAGATCACTGAACTATCTCTGTGGCTGTCCATTTCTTTTAAAACATAATCACAAAAGGCCAGTGACATAGCTCAGCAAACTAAGCATCTTCTTAGGCAAGTATAGGGACAAGGATTCGATCCCTGACACCACAAACCTTGCAGCTCTGCCCCCAGGCATGATGAACTGGCTACCAGTCTTGGGAAGGTGGCGCACACCTGCACTCCCAGTGCTGGGGAGGTTTAGACAAGAGGATCACTAAGAGTCAGAGCTGCATAGTGAGACCGTGCACCAAATACACAAAAATAAAAAAAACTAATCATAATAACAATCACAAAAACGAATTATATGAAATTGCTCTAATTTATTACAAAACACCCAGATTTATTGTTTTACTTTATTACAATATACATATTTTCCCAGACAGTCAAATAAGCTGAAGACATTCATTCAGAAAAGATGAGATTGTTTTTATAGAGGCTTGTGCAGTTTTTTGAAATTGAGGAAATTTACTTTCAGGCCTCTTCATATACCTTCTCCCTAGAATGTTCTCTCTCCACTTTACTCTGAAAGCTTCTTGCTATTTCTCCACAACTTCTTGTAATAGATCGTATCTCCTGGGAAGGTTTCTTCCAAGCTGGGTCAGCCAATGTGCTCCCTCAGACACCCCATCCTTATGACCGATGTAGTTTCTATACAATATCAGAATTACATTGCATTTGACTCCCTCATCCACTGGGCTCTGGTATTCTTCAGAAAGAAGGAATTGGACCTTGTTGATCACTCAGCTGGACACTCGGTATGGAACAGGCTCAATACAAAGGTATTGACTTTGCCTGTGATATGAATAATTAGTTACAAAGCATCTACCTGGAGCCAGATGCTGAGATAGCTGGGACACAATATGATACAAGTAAGGAACTCAGATAATTCTCCATTCTAGTAAGGATAAGGGTTAGAGACAGTAAAATGTCTTAATAAAGAAAGTAGTTGTCAAATAGTAAGAAATGCTAAACAAAGAAGCTAAATCCAGGTATGTTTTAGAGAATGACTAAGTGGCTACATTAAACTGAGTGAAATTGTGTTCAGGAGATCCAAGTGACAAGAAAAAGGCACCATATGTAGGCTTAGAAGAGTTGTACATCCATCACATGAGGAATGGTTGAAAAAGATGTGGCATTTCTATATAATGGAGTATTACTCAGCTATTAAGAATGATAAGTTTGAAGCATTTATGCTGAAGTACATGCCACTTGAACATATACTCGTAAGTAAAATAAACCAGACACACATCTGTAAATATCATATAGTCTCCCTAGTATAAGAAGTGAAAAGCAGAACTACAAAAGGAAACATACAACAACAACTAAAATCAATTGAGTCAGATAAGGCAAAGTGAATGGCATATGCTGCAGGATACTAATCAGCTTTTCTTCTGGATGGTTAACAACCTAAGTTCACAAATCAGAGTTGGAGAAATAGACGAGCCACAAGGCCAGCCAACATTTTGGCTCTAGCCTTTCAAGGTCAGCGAAGACTCAGGACATAGGACAACCTGTACTGCAACATCATGAAACTCAGTTGAGCTCCAAATTTTCTGAACAAGGAGATTATGGAGCCACACAGGAAAGAGACTGAAGTTCTATAGTGTGCTTGGGGAGGGTCACATGGAGAGAAAACTTTCTCTCAGGCTCTCACAGAGAGCAAACTTGTCAAGCATTGGCCATGACTCATCCACATGGATGACACAGACAAAGGATCTAGAGAATAATGTACAGGACTACAAGATAAACCCTGAGGGGACTTCACTGACCACACAAGAAACATAAAGTACATCTGTTGGTACATAAGTCTTGCTCTATCTAGGTCTTAACCATCCAGCAGAAAAGTATAAAAATGAAGTATACATCATGGGGCCATAATATTAAGCTGAGCTGTAAATGGCTATGGTCGACAACTTCTTTGAACAACTCACTATTGTTGTGGAATGCTGGACTATGTTGGATTGTGTTGTCGAGTTCAAGCACCTAAGTTAGTTGAATGACAATGGAGTGCCCACTTTTGACAAAGGAAGGGGTATAGAAAGAAAAAATCATGATGTGTGTGTATAGACAGTACAGTTGGGATAGGTAACA
Organism: Ctenomys sociabilis; assembly: GCA_004027165.1. Lineage (NCBI taxonomy): Eukaryota > Metazoa > Chordata > Mammalia > Rodentia > Ctenomyidae > Ctenomys > Ctenomys sociabilis. Next base: position 42,855 of record PVKA01005873.1, read on the forward strand.
CTGTGCTTCTACATAATCCTATGAGAGGCAAGATTTGCACTGATGGTGGTTGGACAGGATATTATGTTGGCTTCTAGTATTATGGTCATCCACTAAGAAAATAATTATTGAATTTTTTATATAATTCAGGTATAAAAAGTAAGATAAGTAAACAGCTACACTCTTAATTTACTGATAAGAGACATCTGCTCTAATAATGTCTGTAAGTATAATATCACATATGCACCTTATACGATACCAAAACAGTATGAAAACAGTTTGCAATGTATTAATTTATTGAATCTGTGTTGTTAAGGTATCTTAAAACTGTCTGATTGATATTTGTACTTCAATAAAATAAAAAATAAAAATAAAAAAGAAGAGTTGTATAAATGCTCATAGAAAGAAGATCTATTCACTGAGTGAAAGTTAATGGCCTAGAGAGTAGTGCACAAGGGAAATATTACAGGAAATGCGGCTAAATTTGTAGTCAGATGGAGGCCAGACCCAGTAGGATTTTATAGGCAAAGGTAAGAAGTTTGAATGAACTTTACATTAAAGGCAATAGAAAGATATTCAGTGGATGGTTTTCTCAAGGGAAGAATATTATTGATTTACATTTTTCAGAGGTACCACTAGCTGCTGAGTGAGTGATGAATTAAAGAACAGCCATTATCAGAAGCAGAAGGCCAATTGGGAGGCTACTGCTGTCTAGATGAGAATGTAGGGGAGAGGCCTAATTTTTGAGCCAGGAACACAAGGAATAAGCCATTATAAGGAGGTAGAAATGAACAATCTTGCCTTTGAAGGATCTATCTATTAATGTTGATTACATTTGAAATGTATGGTTCTTAATAGACAAGAAGAAATACCATGAAAGGTGTTCTACACACCAGTCTGGTGATAAGGAGGGATGAAAAGTCTGAAGAAAATACTTGGAAGAACCGAGCACATACAGAGTATTTTAAGTCATAGGAAAAATATCAGGACATGTATAGTATGGCGGACAGTATGTAGAGAGGGGGAGAGATAGCTCGGGGATCTAAGTGCCTGCGTGGCGAGTGTAAAGGCCCAAATGTGGTCCCTAGCACCACATGCTATGCCATCCCAGAGCCCGGGGTGTGCACCCTGAGACAATAGGGTCACTGCAAGTCTAGGCCGCATAGTGAGACCCTGTATCAAATTAATTAATTAATTATTTTTAAAATATATAGGAGATAAAGGAAAGGAGTTCAGAACCGAGCCTATTATAATCATGTATTGGACAGGAAAAGGAAAAGTTTCTGAAAGATAAAAGATAACTGGGACAATCACTAAATGAATAACCTTAAATGATAACAGTGCTGTACTGTACAAAGTTAATGTAAAAAACTTAACTGCTTTCCTCTATACCAGCAAAAAGCAAGTAGAATTTGCAATTAAAAACACAATACTATTTAGATTAGAATCCCTTTCCCATTCAAACTCTTTAACAAAATTAAAAAAGAAGGAGTACCCCCACTGTCATTCCTGGAACCTATTATTACCCTGATTCTAAAATCAGAAAGGGACTCACCCAAAAATAAAACTATGAGCCAATGTTTTTAATCAACACAGAAGCAAAAATCTTCAACAAATTAAAACAAACACAATGCAACAAACCATTCTAGACATGGTGGTGCACACTTCCCAAGGCTGATGCAAGGGAACTACCGTGAGCTTGGGGCCAGTCTGGGAAATATGGTAACTTCAAAGCCAGTCTGCACTGCACAGTGAGACTGTGTCCCAAAACCATAGCAGAGAGAGACACAGAGAGAGAGAGAGAGAGAGAGAGAGAGAGAGAGAGAGAGAGAGAGAGAGAGACTACAGACAGAGAAGACAGATACTGAAGCAGCAATTAGATGCTGCATCCATAAGTCAAGAAGCATTGAGATTGCCCCCAAACTACCAAAAGATAAAAGAGGGATCACCCCCTGTTGGTTTCAAAGAGAGCAAGGGTGAGTCTGCCAATACCTCTCTTTAGACTTGTGATCTCCAGAATTGTGAGACAATAAGCTTCCATCTGAATGCATCGCATTTGTGATCATTTGGTAAGCAGCCCTAGGAGAATACACTCAAGCTCTGTCCCTTGGGAGCTGTGATGCTGGGACAGTTCTTTATCCTTTTAGACTAAAAGGGTTTCTCAGATGTACAATGAGGATGATAGGGTTGATATTTAACAGGATTGTGGTGAATATGTCAGTTCAAAAATGCTAGGTGTTTACTATCATTTATTAAATGTTTGTTGAGCTCGTATATAGAGGAGGTACTATAAAGCCTGATGCACAGATGGCATTCAATAAATTGTTATTTTCTTTATGTAATAATAATAATTTTCAGATAAGTCTGTCTTCTGACTATTTCTTTTCTTCTCTTTTTTTGGAAATTTGAATCCTGAATTTCTCTATTAAAGAAAAAGCCCTCCAAGCCTTATCTTACTACTCACTTCTCCAGTCTAGGTACATAGAATATAAACTTCCTTCGATATTAGACCAATAAGGTTCAAGTAAGTTAGATTGCCTTTCATTTCCCCACAACCTCTAAATCATAATTGTCTGCCATTTCTATCCATAGCATCCTAACACTTTGTGTTTTGGGTTTTGAGTCCCTCACCCTTCACTGTAGGCATTTGGAAATTGTAGGTATTCTTAATATTTATGGAAGCTGACCTGCTCTTGATCATACATTAATATTTATGAAGTGCTCAGTGATCTTACCACCTTTTGGTAAGTTTCACAGCACAATTTCATAACACACATATCCTGTTAATTTTTCTTATATGTACTTTCTTTTTTCATACTCATTGGATACACACTCATCAACAAAGTATTTATTAAATTGTTTTGTACAGATAACGGTAAGGAAAAGAGAAGATATCGAAATGTAAGAAATTGATAGCATAAAGAAAAGCTCATAGGAGTAAATATAAGAACCATTGTTTTCTCTTGGAACCATCAATAAAGTCTTCATTACAACTGTCACAGCTGATTGTACTCTTGGAAAACACTGATTTTAAAATTTTAAATTGTTCTTTTCACACATATGTTTTCATTAAAAATGTCGTGGCTTGTAAGAACAACAAATTAAAAACTAAAACACTGATAATCCCAAGTACGTGAAAAGAGCCAACCAGATATCTCAGTGGCATGCTCTGAAAAGGAGATTGAGACTGCGTATGGTGGCACATACCTGTATTCCCATTGTTTGGGAGGCCAAAAACAGGAGAATCACTAAGTCTATCCTATGTAGTGAAGCCTCATGTACCCTGTACACTCTGTTCTAAATTCATAAAAGAAAAAAGTACACTACAATTTGTCCCTGGTAAGTCTAAAACATTTGTCAGAATCCTATTGTGAGCACCTAACATCAGAGCCATAATAAAAATCTGTTCCTTAAGGGACTGCAGTTTCTCAGAGTGAAAGATGGGAAGGGAGTAGCATAAGAGGCAAAGGGTCTCAGCTGTATGTGCCTGCAAAATGGAGGTAGCCATGGAAAAGTCTGACATCTCTTCACATGTCACCCGGGAGAATTTGAGACTCAAAGCAACGTAAAGTTAAAGATTACTTTCATTTAGTGGTGTTTGAAAACTCAATGCACCATTTTAGTGTAGCCTTCCCTTTGGGCTTTGGTGAAACAGACCCATAAGAGAGATATTAGATTTGTTTTATTTGGCAGAGAGTCATAGTCTGAACCTCTTTCATCGCAACTCTTACCATCTTTGGAAAGAGAGCAGCTGAGATAATGGCTGACTTATGCATTCTCCAAAAGACCCAAAGGAAGTGGAACATCCCTGAAAATATTGACGTCCAGCAGGAAACTCCAAGAACAAGAACACAGGCAGAGAGAGAGAGAGAGAGAGAGAGAGAGAGAGAGAGAGAGAGAGAGAGAGAGACAGAGACAGAGACAGAAAAATTGAGATTCTGATACATTAGTATATTGATAAAATATTTAAAAGCTTCAAAATTACAACATTAATTATCCCAAACATTCAACATAAAGTACCTTAAGTCACAGAGAGTCACTAACCAATATCAATCAGTTGCTTAAATTATGAAGTTAGAATTAACCATATCACACCCTTAAAGCAGAGTAGGCTTCTACAGTGCTTTCATATGCAGACAAAATTGACCAATGAATGAAAATAATTATACACATAATTCAACAAACAAAATCCTAGCTATGGTCTGAAAATCTGAAAATCCTATTTGTGTTCCAACAGTCACCTAGATGCATGGACTTTTGTTGTGGTTATTCAATTTCTATTTTATTTTGTACTGAGGTCAGCCAGTAGACTATAGAGAAACAAAATATAGCTCAGATTTTGGAGGGCTCTTTCATGGATGGCCAAGGCTATTGGCCTGAAAAGAACCTGAGACTAAGGGCTCAGCTATCAAATTCAAGCTCTGCTATTTTTCTAATTGGGCAACCCTGGTTGATTTTCTTGACTTCTCAGAACACCCGCTTTATTGTCTGTAAGGTACAGTAAATAACACCTAATTGTCAGAGTGCTGCTGAGGGCAAAAGCACACAGCACAGTATTTAATAAATGAAGGCCATAATTATTGCTATTTGCTCAGGAAATTTTTTCCACTGCTTGATGGAAGCAATTGATGTGTTTTGTGTGGGGTGTTTTTGGTTTTTTTTTTTTTTTTTTTATCGTACTCAATGGGAAACAAAAGATTATGTTCCAGCTACTTTTCTAAACTTCCGCCTAAAATTCTTGGAAAGACCTATCAATTTTAGGCTTATGAAGTGGCATAAGGAAGAACGGTTTTTTATTTTTCATGATAGAAATTACATGAAAAGCTATCCCCTTCCTGCAGGCTCAGGGCTTTGGCAGACATTAAGGATCCTAGGGACAAGTACAATTGAGCACCTGCGCTCTCTGAATTTTGACTGTAGCCACATCCCTCACACAGGCTGAAGAGAAATGTGCAGGGTTCTAGTCAGACATGCATGAGTGCCCCGTGGACATTCTCTTTCCTTGGTAGGGGACATTAAACTTTGGAGTTGAATATTCTGCTCACTGAAAGTATTAGAATGCTTTCACTGGTGAAGATTTTAAATTGTCTTTGACATAGGCTTTTGAGGAAAAAACTAGACAAATGTCTCTTTTGATTGGTTTGAAATGGTCCCCTGAAAACTCAGCAAATTGGGTGTTTATTTGCTGTCCTTGTACATATATTACCCCATGACTGTCACTTTATGATGTGTTTCTTACATGAATTACATTGCCTTAAACCACATATAGATGTCCCCTATGCAGCACTTTGCTGCAGAAGGCTGGGTATAATTGACCATCTATTCCTTTATGCCTGTTAATATGAAACAATAGTGGAACAAGAACCTGCAGAGTAGACTAGAACCATGCCACACACTATAGAAACCATTATAAATACTGACTCATGACATACACCAATCTTATAGTGGCAGTTTCATTTAAGATTCCATATAACTGTAATCTCAGCACTCTGAGAAGCCAAGGCAGTAGGACAGAAAGTTCAATTCCAGTCTGGACAGTTTAGTAACACAGAAAGACCCTGTCACAAAATAAAAAGTTAAAAGAGGGCATGGGATGTTATTTGATGCTAAGGCCATGAGTTCAAACCCCCCATAATCAAGCAGTGCACATAATCAACACATTGCGGTAAGTCAGAGAGTTATTCTGATGAACAAGAAACTGACTGAGCACTTAAAAAGCAGTGAGCTGAGAGCGATTTCTGGAGACCAACAGTGCGTCCTTAACACAGTGTTTGGGTTTAATGATGCCGCTCGTCATCACTGAGATGAAGCAAGGGAAACAGTAGAAAGTGCCAACCATAAATTCCCAACCTCTGAGAAAGTCAACCAGATTATTCAAAGTACTCATTTCAGTGAAAAGCCATGTTTAAAGTAGACAAAATTCTGATCACCATGCACTCTGATTCATATAATTGGATAGCACTAGATCTGGTTAAGAACATTACAATTTTCCATTCTACTATGAAAAAAAAACCCAGAACTTTTGCTTAACATTTATCAAAAGTCTTTTTTTTCATAATTTTTATATTCTTACCTCAAAAGCCTCTCAGTAAACAGAACAAATAAAGACCAGAATTAGTGATTCCACTGGCTTGCTTCCCAGACTAAGTACTCACAGAAAAATGAGATTTTTATATTCCTGAACATCTGCACTGCATTCACTTCTCCTCCCAAGGAGAGAATTTGAAGCAGGATAAAAGACCAGCTCTTCATCTACAGAAGAGTGTCTTGGCTTGTACAGGCTGCAAGTCTTAGAAAACTTATCCAGAAGGAAAAACCTGAAACTGAACCACACCGCTGTGAGTAAATCCTGTATGCATCCTCCCCCAAGAAAATTGTCCTGAGTAACTGCTTGAGCTCTTCCATTTGGTAATAAACAGTTGCCAATTTGACCATTTCCTTTCCTAGATCCACAAACTATGGAAAGACGGAGTAGCTCCTTTCCTTTGATAGTCTTGCCCAAGGGCTGTCTTAGCACCCCATAAATCCTATAATTGTATAGGATCATCTGGCAGTGTGTGGGTTTTTCTGCTAAATGATAGTGAGAGGAAGATCAGTAGGAACCTGAAAAATAAAGCATTCTAGTAGCATTAGAAGATTTATAGTGGGAGTGACCAGCACTTGTAAAACTCCAGCAAAGCCTTTAAAAGATGGCATGGCCAGGCATTAAGGGTCTCCTGTAGTATCTGAGAGGAGAACTTACAGTCAACTCTGACTCTTTCTCCTCTGTATTTCTGCTGTTGGGAAGACTGTAATTAAATTCCAAAGTAGATGTACTATCAAGGATAACAGGGGCCGGTGAGGGTTCAGTGGTCTAAAGCGCCTGCTTAGGCAAGCTTAGGCAAGTGCACAGGGACCGCAGTTCAATCCCCAGTACCACATGCTGGGCCAGCCCTGCCCCCAGGGTGGGCTGAGCCAGCCACAAAAATAAATAAATAAATAAAAATAACAACTAAGTAAGGTCATGACTTTCTCTAGAGATGTTCAATAAACAGGCCTTTTGCATGGGAATGAAGAAAAACAAGCATAGGAAAATGCAGCACAATAATTTTGTACATGTTGTATTTTGTGTATTTTGTGCATTCATGTATTTTCCCAGAGGGCCTCTGTCAAGTACACTTGATAAAAAAAAACATTGCAGCTCTCTGATCATTTGGTTGAGAGCGAGTGCTGGCGAGTGGACCCAGGGTCTTGCGTACGCTCAGCATGTGCTCTACCACTGAGCTACACACACTTTTGGCCCCAAATGACTGTCCCTTCGATGACCTGAGGTGCATGGCTGCATTTGTATGTCCCAACAAGAACTCAGTGTGATAGGAAAAATTGGAGACTGGGCTGTGCTATTGTGGTTGATGGAGAGAGATTGGCAGTGGGATGAAGAACTAAACTGCACCACATTTAATAAGGCCTGCGCTACTCCCTGGATAAAAGTCTTCCACTGCAGTGTTTATAAATACTTAGAGAATAGAGAAATGGGCAAAGATGTAGGAAGCATTTCCCCTAATTTTATCAAATTTAAATTTTTTCTAGCAAGTTGAAACCAGTATAAAGCTGCCATAATTAACAGATTAAAACCTATCAACAGACTCTTCACATCAGAAATTAAAGGGAAAATTACAGGTCTCTTAAGAAGTTAAAGCTTCTTAGATAGCAATGGCAAGGAATAACTGCACTCCTTAAAGGAATTTTAAAAAAAATAAGCAATGACTACATTATAAGGAATATGTAATTACTTTGAATCCTCTGAGTCTGAGAATATTATGAAGTACAGCCTTTGGGTTCTTAAAAGCGATTGGTAAAGAAAAAGACATACATTGGAAATAACTGATCATAAGTGCCAACCACACGGGAACGCACCCAGGGCTTGGCATGGGGTGCCTGCCCCTCTACGTCTGCACTCAAACATCCGTGAGCCTCATACCACCATGTACATCTCAGGGAATCCCAAAGTCAGCGACGCATCTCAGCATCCACCTGGCTCCAAGCCGGGGAGCTCATCCAGCAGCCTGTTCTCTAACTTACTCTGCATTGGAAAGTGGATTTGTCCAAAAGAGAACTTTTGATTTTCAACTTCATTACACACAGAAAAATCAAAACAGAGCTGTTGTTCTGTTGGGCCTCTCCTCTCTTTCTAAAGGGTTGTCTTCATCCCTGTCACAAGCCCTCAGGTTAGAAGCTTGCAGAAAAAATACATTTTTTCTATCTGTAAATATAAACCCCTAGAACTCTACTTCGCTTGATGCAGGACAATTAAAAATTGTGATTCAGGACAATTGCAAAGGTGCAAGAAAAAGACAATATTTTGGATGAATGATGTTGATATAGGGGGAAAGATACTTCCAGATATCTGAGTTCGTGTTCTCTAAAAGTCACAAAATGAATTTAGGAACAATGGAGGTTAAGGGCAGAGTATATTTATTGAGGGAAAGAAAGCTTCTGCACAATGGAGAGACAGAAGGAGTCCTGAGGGGGTTGCCAAGGACCCTGCCTTTTATAGGGCTAATTGTTATAGAGCAAATCCAAGTGGTGAAATGAGTCTCATGTGGGAAAAGTGGGAAACTGCAAGGTGGAAATAAGGTGAGAGGAAACTATGGCCAACAAATACGATTACAAGTCTAATTGCTTGGGTAAAACCGGTTAGGTAGGGATCAAATGGGGATGTTAGTCATGGTAGCAAGTGAACATGAGTATGAAACAGAGGCTCTTCCTGCAGCGGTTGGGTTAGAGGCTCTTTCTCAAGGTGATAGAGACCTATTTAGAATATCAATCCCTGGTGTCTATCCCTAGGAAAGTGAATGGGTACATTTGTTTCATTTTTGTCTTGAGGCCTGGCCACAGAGGGGTTGCCTGTCCCTCCCACAGTTGCAGGGTAGCTTGTACCCTGCAACACAGGCTCCTTAGAGGCCTCACCCTATCTCACTGTCTGTAATACTTCCTTCTCAGTTACCTACAGCAATATGGTCATTTACAGAAAGCAAAAACAATAAAATAGGAGAAGTCAACCCAACTAAGACCCAACCAAACATATGCCTATGTGAGGAAAAATAAGCAACGTGCAGGAACTTCAAACCCCACTTGAACACTGTGTCAAAGGAATTAACATCTCTGTGTTTATTGATTTAAATGGTTAAATTATCAGTCAACACACACTTGTTGAGCAAGTATGACACCCAGGCTCCCTGGTGTAGTCAGGTGGTATAGGACTCTCTAGGAGTTCACAGCCTAGAAGATAGAAGGCAAGGAAGCATGATTCTGTGTAAGGAGCACCACTGCTATGGTGGGAGGAAAAGTCAGCAGAATTAACTGACACTGGACTTGGGATGGGCCTGTCACACAGGGGATTTGCAGGTAGACAATGAAGAAAGGAAGGAACACTGTGTGAAAGCATAAAATCATATCTTACTGAATCAGTAATGACACAGTTGTCAAAAGAGTGGAGCATTTTAATTTTTTTTTTTCTTTTTTAAGGAAAGGTTATTTTCTACTTTGGATGCCAGAAAAAAGACAGTCTTCATTCTGAGCTCCCTGAAACACCTGACCTGTCACAGGCCTGAAGCATTATGCTTACTGCATGCTTTGTGCATTGGTCAGACCTACCATGTACAATGCACAGAGCCAGCTGTCTGGGGAATAAAGGACACAAGACAGCCCTTCTCTGTCAAGTCACCACATCAACAAGGTGTACAGAACACCAGAAAAGATTAGTCAGGAACTAAAGGGAGAAGACCACAGAGTTTCAGAGGGAAGCTGCTAATGTGTGAGCTAAAAATGTCTGACTTGGTAATTTAGTAAGAAAGCACAGATAAAGGTCAATACCCTCTGCACTGTATAGCAGTGCAGGGCTGTGTGGCCACTTCTCTACACTGTGTGCCTTATGGCATTGCCAGGAGCCAACTGCCATTGTTTGCATCTCAATTGTCCCTCAAAGCATATGTGTTGAAACCTTGGTCTCCAGGGTGCAGTGCTCTTAGTGGGTGGTGGAAATTTGTGTGCATGTACTAGAGACAGAGCCCAGGACCTCAAGCAGGCTAGGCAGCATCTCAAACTCTGAGCTTCCACCAGCCCCTGGTGGAGACTTTACAAAATGTGGTCCAGAGGACAGAACAAAGGTGCAAGGTGCCCATGTGGGCAGTCATGCATCTCCCCCCCCTTCCTTCATCTGTCTCCTTGATCCCCAAGCACTGTGAGGCAAGCAGGCCTCCTCTGCCACTCCACATACCACAAGTTCAAAGCAAGTGCAGTGCAAATGTGAACTGAAACCTCCAAAGCTGTGAGACAAAGTAAGCGTTGTCTCTACAAAGTCGGTGATCTCAGGTACATGTCTCAAGGAAGGAAAGCAAGTGCACACCCACCTATTCAGAAGGAGACAGCCACAGTGGTCCCCTAGGGAAGCAGGACACAGAACTTCAGGCCCTGAAGTCCACCAACTACTTTCCTCCAGTTCTTCAGGGCAGACGCAAAGAAGCACTAGCCATGCCATGTGACACTATCAATAGTGAATGACACAAACTTATATGATAAGTCCTCATGTTTACTGGGCTCTTACCATGCTCTAATATCATTCTGAGAGTCTTCTTGATATATTTATCCCTAAACAACCCTACAAGGTAAGCCCAGTACGGCCATCCTCAAAGGTACAGGATGAACCCAGTGCAGAAAAGCTCTTTGATTTTCCCATGACCATTTCACCTTGGACATTTTCTGCAGATGCTACAGCAAATTGTTAAGCTTGCTTGCTTTCTCCTTCGTGTGTGTGTGTATGTGTGTGTGTGCGCGCGCGCATGCGTGTGTTAATAGGGATCAAACCCAGGGCCTCATGCATGCTTGTTAGGCAAGAGCTCTACTACTGAGTTATAACTGCTATAACAAATTACCACAATCTGGAGGCTTAAAATAATGGAAATTTATTCTCTTACAGTCCTGGGGACTAGAAATATACAATAGCAAAAAAATCAGAAATAAATCACTCAAAGTGAAAATACCACAAAGTTTCATATGTTAACTACAAATATCTGATATGGAAACTTATTAAGAAAATAACAAGGGCTGGGGAGATAGCTCAGAGGCCTAAGAACCTACACAGCAATCGCAAGGTCGAGTTCCATCCCCAGCCCCACATGCCAGGTGGGAACCAGAACCCCAGGTATGCCACACTGTCCCTGGCATGGTGGCCCACATCTGTGATCCCAGCACTTGGGAGGTTGAGTCAGGAGAATCACTGTGAATTCAAGACCAGCCTGAGGTCTAAAAAACTGAGCACAAAGCCACCCCAACTGCGTAAGACCCTGTCACAAAAAAATAAAAGAAAAAATTTACATTAACATCTCTCCAAAGGAAAAAAGAAAAAGATAAACACTGTGATTTTTTATAGACATAGACCAGAAATGTCAGCAGGACTGCAGTGTCCCCAGAGGTACTTATAAGAACCCTCTGGTCTTTCAGCTTCTGCTAGTTCCAGAGGTTTCCTGGCTTGCAGCTCCAGTACTCCAGCTTGCCTTCATGTTCATATGGCCTTTGGGTCTTCCCGGGCCTTCTCTTCTATGGACATTTTTCTCTCAAGTTAGGGTCAGGATAATCTTAGGTAGGGATCTTTAACTTCATGACATCTCAACAGATGAGAAAAGGATTGAGATGTGCTATGAATATGTATGGACTCCCTGTAATGCGAGTAATCATTTTGCAAACGTACTAATAAAAACAAAAGATTTTTAAAAGTTGGTGACATCTGCAAAGATCATCAAGGTGGTATTCACAAGTTGGAGCACTGGATGTGGATACTTGGGAATGAGGTGGTTGGCATCTGCCCCCTACAAGTTGCTGTCAAAGAACAGAGATGGACACCAAAACCAAGCCATCTGATCCTAGGATCCTTGCTTTCTAATCCACCTCCAATATGGCTTCTCAGAAGGCCAAGATGGGTGAAGAGGAGGACAAATCAGAAGAACTTTCTGGCTGTGGAGATAACACACTGGTCTAAGCACCTGCCTGGCAAGTGCAAAGACCCACGTTCAATCCCTGATGCCACATGCCATGCTGGCCCCAGAACCCCAGGCACGTAGTACTGGCCACCAAAACCAGGAGTGGTGGCACGCACTTGTAATCCCAGGGCTAGGGAGCCTGAGACAAGAGGATCACTATGAGTCTGAGCTATGCAGTAAGACCCTGTGCCAAATGCATAAAGGAATGAATGAAAGAAAGAAAGAAAGAAAGAAAGAAAGAAGGAAGGAAGGAAGGAAGGAAGGAAGGAAGGAAGGAAGGAAGGAAGGAAGGAAGGAAGGAAAGAAAGAAAGAAAGAAAGAAAGAAAGAAAGAAAGAAAGAAAGAAAGAAAGAAAGAAAGAAAGAAAGAAAGAAAGAAATTCCGGAACATTCTGCACTAGGTAAAATTGCTGAAACTTTCCCTTGACCCTACCAGTGGGGAAGAGTATACCAGTAATCACCGACATTTCATTCCTTATAGGCCCATGTTTAAAGGAAAGATGGCGTGCCTGCGCCTCACGCCCAGTACTGTGTAGTGTAATTCACACCTACAACTGCACAGGGAAAAAGCCTAAAGGCTGGGCCATTTTTCTCCATTACCTCAAACATTCATAATCACCCTACTATCTTTCTTTTTAATAATTTATTCTGTCCTACAGAAGAATTTAAAGATCAAACTTCATATGGTGTTTTCAGACAGATCAAGATTCTAAACGATCTCAGTAGAGTAGCTTCTCCAGGAGAATGGAGGAGCACCACCTTTCAAGTTGGAAAGAGCCTTAATTTCCTGATAAATTAGGATACTTAAATTAATTAACTAGAAGACCTCCAGAATACAGGTGAGGCTCCTGTGGCCCAGGTGTACTTTGTTCTATGATCCAGAATAAGTTTCTTAGCTTTAAGGTGTCAGTTTCTAGATCATAAAGTAAGAGAGCTCTCAGAACTTCTTTCTTACTTGAAAATTTACTCAAAACAGTTTTGAAGCCTTGCCGACTTCACTGCTAAACAATACAATCTTGAAGGAAAAATTTTTCATTTGAATATTCATTTTCCATTGAGTTATATTCCACTTCATTTTTAGCAATAGGGTTCAAACAGAATTTTTCTCTAGAAATCCTCTTCAAACAAATTTGAGACGGACTTTGGTTACATTGGTTTCTCTCTACATTGGAAAGTAACAAGAGAAGACTCCTCATAAATTAATTAAATTAATATCTTCTTGGAAATATCAACCTCAGTTTATCTACAGAAATCACAAAGTAATTGTTAATGGTGCATTTCATACCAGTAAATACTTGGTAAGTAAGAACTCCTACTTCTAGAAAGTTTAAGTATGTCATTGATGATTCAGTTGTAAGTTGTTAAAGTATTTGCATGAGAAACTGGAGGGGATTTCTGGAACTATTTTAATGAGTTCAAATTCTCTGTTTTGCCCCAAGTTACTTTCAAATATCTTGGAAGAGAACACATCTTGATTGGATCAGTATTATGAGAATCACCTTCTCATATTGGGAGCCATAAATAATGGATTCACTGTGGCCAGGTGACTTGCTTTAGGAACCAGCTCCTGTTCATCCCCAGGACAAAGGCAAAGAGTACTTAATGGCACAGCCATGTTTCACCCATGAGCTACACAACCATTACCATGTTGCAGGCACTCACAATGCAGGGATTCAACAAAGCAGTCATTAAAACAGAAAATACAAAACACATTTACTCTCCAAGTAACACATTATGACTAAAATTTAACTTTCTCCATTTCCTCTGATGTGTTCAGAATTCCAAAACTCAGCCTGAGGGAAATGAGAAAGGAGAGACCATGAATGGAAGAGGGCACATGCCATCCTGGGTACCATTCTGAGCAAGTGCCTTCATCGTCAGTGTCAGGAGCTTGACTCGCTCAACCTGGCCACAAGGTCCTCAGAAACAAACAAAATTATCCCCCCCCATAAAGCCTTATTTTTCACAAAACAATTTCTCTACTTATTACCAGTTAGGCAGCATTTGTAATTTCACCATTTTTTTCTTCCGTTATAATCTCTGATTTTATCAGCACCCCACCCAAATCACCCTGGGTTCTTTGTCCTGTTAGACTGATCTCCTATAAGCACTTTCCCATACTCTACTATGTCCTCCAAAGGGTAGAGGTAGAATTTAGCTGTCTGTTCGCTTCCTTACCAAATGTGCTGCTGAGCCATATCGTTCTACTTACATCTGGAAGGAGAAGAAAAAAAGAATGTTACTGTAATATAAAGATCGGATCTATAATAAAACCACTATGGGTTGATCCTTTTTTCCTTTACAGAATATATGTCCCCTGGAGTGAAATTTAGCTTTGTATATCTGGAGCAACATCATAAGAGGAGTTAGAAATTATGCCACAACTCAGAGCTTTGTGTAGCTATACTTTGAAATATAATCCTTTGTGCTTTAAGAACTTAAATCTCACTGAGAAAGACTGCGTACCAAGCCTGCAGCAGTGCATGTGGCAAAGAAGCACGAGTGCAGGAGGGGACAGAGAAGGCTGCTGTGTCTTCCAGAGAAGAAGCCATGAATGGGGCTGGAAGAATAAAAGGGATCACAGGGATGCAGACCCTTAGTCAGTCCATGTGTGGTTACTAGTCGGCTACCGTCACTCTTCGAGCTTCTCTTTCTTCACTTAGACACTAGAAAGAACAAGATCAATGCCATCATTTTAAGATCCAATATTAGTTGATCTTTCTGTAACTTTTCACATTGTTAAATGGTAGCTTCTTCTTGGATTATTCTTCCCCTTTGGATTTTGAGAAAACAGCTAATTTGTTGATATCACTCAGGTTTAAGGAAAAGTGTTTTATCTTTCCCTTAGAGTTGAGGCTACCTAAAATTTTCTTAAACTCTGTTGTCTCCTTGTTCTTAGGATAAATTCATCATGGATTTAAATAGTATCTCTATAGTTATGGTTTGGCTCTCTTTTCCATCCCGTTTTATACCTACTTCTTACTGAGCACCTCTGCTTACGTGTTCTTCAAGCACCTTAACTCAGTATGGTCAAAAGTGAACTCATGTTTCACACACACACACACACACACACACACACACACACACACAGCCCACTTAATTCTCTTACTAACAATGTATAATGGCATACACACAGAGCTATCACCAGGGAGTTTTAAAAAACCTAGGAGGTTCCTGAGCCCTCACATCCACGGTTTGTCCTGACTTAGTCATGGAAAGGAGGCTGACTGTCCACCCGGGCTGTTAGCCAGGCATCCAGCCCCACCAGGGGTCAAGGCTGCCCTGAAGGACTGCAGGTCCTGACCCAAATCACACTTAGTGAAGAGAAGATGCACAGCGCAAGGCCTAGAGTAAGCAAAGACACTCTTAATAGGTCAGATGTCCCAAGGCCAGGACTGATAGCCCAAGAGACAGGCAAAGACTAACTTTTTCTTTGAAATTGAAAGGGTTTAAACAATTTATTTGTTTGTTTGTTTGTTTTTGGACAACTTAGATCTACTGAGTTAATCTTTGGCTACTATTTAAGATGACTTAAAATGTACTGCCCAGGGCGGAGAAAGCGAGTCTGCCTCACAGGCACAAGGTCTTTCCCAGCCCTTACTAATCTGTTCTTAGGACTTACTAATTTCCATTTCTGGAGTGACTGCCTCCCATCGTGTCTGTCCTCCCTTGTGTCTTGTATACCTCTGCCTCCATCATGCCAGCCATCCCCCATACTTCTTTCAAAATGATGCATATAGAAAAGAAATTTGGTCATATTTTTGCAGGCAGCTAAGCAAGATGAAAATATTATAGGCAGTCAGACAGGGCTAGGCCCTCAAAAGGATCCAGTGTGGAAGACAAGTGACTTTGCAATGTTGGGTGAGACAGACCCCTGCTGTGGGCCAGACCTCAAGACAGAACAGTAAGCAAAGTCAGCCACATACCTCCCTAAAGATAGGCGTCCAGGACTGATATTCTAAATAAATGAGCCTCTCACTTTAAGGAGGCCTAAAGCCCCTGTTAAGCATTCATGGCCCCTTGCCATGCCTGCTTGCTACATGACCCACTTCCCATTTGGTCCTGGATTTAATAAACTTTACCTGAGCAGTTGTGCTTGTAATCTTATTGGTTGACCATAGTTTTGTCCCACCTTATGCCCACCTAGGAGTTCTCCATCTTCTCCACCTTAGACCAGCCTCACCTCATGGTTTTATTCTATAAAATCCCGGGAAAAAAAAAAAAAAAAAAAAAACAACAGCTTCCCAGGAACTACCACTCAGGAACCCTCCTGTCCCTCTCTCAGATAGGAGCTTTCTTTCCCCCAATAACCTCCATTGTTCCCAAAATTCATTCTTCAGTTTCAGAAACACCAACATGGCCCAGTTGTCTTTCAGCTTGGGAGTTGCATTCCCCTGTATCAGTATCAGTGCATTACATGAGGTCAATGAAGCAGGCATCAGCAGCCCCATTTGTTCAGATGCTACAGAACAGGCCTGAGCGACACTGCTGCTCACCTCTCCAGCCCCATGTTTCCCTGTGTTCCACACTAACCCAAACGCTTCTTTTACTCCATGTTCCTGCATAGTCTGCTCCCTTTGAATATCCTTTCCCTCCTACATTCACCCACATCTAGCCAACAGTTTCTTAGTCGGAATTCCCAGAAGCTGTGTGAGTCAGCCTACCAAGAGTTCCTTCAGAATGCCTGTTTTCACAGTTGGTCAAGCTTCCTTTCTCTGTATTTTGTAAACATCCTGCCCATGATTCAGTCATTTCATGCTGTTGCTCCTTCTTCTTGTTGTTAATATGCTTCTTTATGGCTCTACTGAGCTAAAAGACCTTCAGTGACCAAGTCTGTGTTTCAGAATGTCATCTCCCTAACCTAGTGGGTAGCAGTTATACTGATGATAGGGACATACTGTTGAAGAATGGAAATGATTGAAAAGTGTCATAGTAACAAAGTGAATCTGAGCAGGATAGAAGCTACTTTTGCTCCCACTTAAGGTGGAGCCACACCATGGCAATAGCTCAAACACATTTTACCAACCTCTTCCTCTGTCATCTTTGTTAAATATACAAGATTTTGATAAAGTTTTAACATTAGAGGGTTTACATAGTGTCAAGTTTTGATGAAGCAAAACTCTAACATAACATCTATCTTCTAACGAGTTGTCCCTATGCCCAATCCTATAAATTGTTTATTTTTTCCATCCTTTTAATTTTTTAGTAGTTATCACCACTTTGATTTCTGGACACCTTAGAAAAATAAAAGCTATATTTTTTCTCTCCTCTTTTCCAAATTATTACAACTTCTCCAAAAAAAATATATAACGTGCAAACCAAACACTCTATATTTCACATTTATTTTGTATGGCAAAGCATGGAAAAATCATCAGAGGCCAAGCTTCTAAATTCTATAACAACTCTGGCATACCTGATACCATATAACATGAAATATAATCTCAGTTAGTGAAGTCACAGTTTTAATTAATCTAATATAAACAATCTGATCTAATTTCTAGAAAGTAGATTTAAAGAGCTTTAAGATTACTGTGTGCATTATTAGTACTGATTGTGGGGTCTAGAGTCATTTCAATGTGTTTTAGTAATGTTAACAATCTTAAAAATGATAATAAACTTTTATCATCAAGAACCTAAAAATATATAGATCTCTTTAGCCTAGGCATGAAATTTTTTATTTGCCTTATAGCCTCTTAAAAAAAACAAAGGATTCTGTTTGAGTTTTATTGGCTGTCTGGAAGAGGAGTATAAAAACTGGAATAAAGAAAAAAGGGTTGCTTTTTTTTTTTTTTTTTTACTTTTTTAGCATATAGATTAGTATTAATTACCATGTAATGAGCAGAAAATTCCTGCCAAGAAGCTGAGGTTTGTGCATCCTTTAATGAGTATTTTTTTTTCCTACTGGGTGAAATAAAAATTTAAAAGTGTTAGGGATTTGCACTTGGAAAATATCTCTAAGCTAAGTTGTAGGAGCAGCTCAATAGGAAAAGCACATTTTCCATTTATAACTTTTGCAGTACATCTCTGGATGCCAGCGTGAGGCAGTGGGCTTCCTCTCCCCGAATCTCCACCATCCAGATTCTGGCTTCTCAGGCTTGCCTTGTGCCTCCTTTCTGTTGAGAGTTCTCTATTTGCCTTAATTTTCAAAACACAGAGAATCCTCCAAAGTATGTTTTCTTCCTCTCCCTTCCAGAACAGCCTAACCTAGTGCGGTCATCCTGCTAGGTCACTAGGCCTTTGAGGGATGACTTGGAAAAGAGACCAGAAGTGACACAGGGTTTGTTTTTTGTCCCAATTGCAGTGCTTTGGGACAGTTTCTTATCACTACCATGAGAATATTTTTTTGGAGGAGAAATCTAAACATGACAAAGCCTAGCTGGGAGTGATGGTGCATACCTGTAATCCCAATGCTCAGGAGGAAAGAGGATCACTTCATGTCAAGGCCAGTTTCACCTACAAAATGCACTCAGGGCCAGCCTGAACTACACAGTGAGATCCTGTCTCAAAACAAAGAAAAACATAATAGTATGAAGCCTGAACAAAATTGGGCTATAGGCAAGGCCCTGATGGTACAGTTTTCCTGCTCAAAGAAGTGGGACTCATAAGTGGCCTCAGATTCTCTGCTCTGAATCCATTACTGACCACATCACTGCTCATGGCCAAAGACTGGGACACACAGCAGGCCACATTTGCAATGGATGCCAGGCAAGATCTGGACCTGGGAGAAACAGGATCTTCAGATGGGAAGTTTAAGCCTTGTAACTGATTTCCACTGGCCTAGCCAGACCCTTTCAAAACTGCGCGTTGGAGAGAAGCTCTGCCTGTCCCCTCTCCTTCCCTCTGTGTGACATTTTTAAGATTGTCTTCATCACCTCCTGCCCCATCCCCTCTTCTCTTCACAGAATACCTCCCTAAAAAGATTCCTACATGTCTATTTATGTCTTGACATCTGTTCCTATATCAACTCCAATTAATGCTGCTCTTGTATCAGTGGTGAATCTGTTGCCTTGACTATTTAAAAAAAAAATTTGGTCTCAATGATCATTGAATTTCATTTCTCTCTCAACTCCAAGAATACAACTTCTGCTACTATCATGTTATAATTGAAAATCCTTCTCTTTTTTTTTTTTTTGTTCTGGTACTCCTGATGATGGCTGTCAGTCTCAGGATCACCTCATAGTAGAAAATGGCTGCTTGAGCAACAACTATCCCATCTAACCAGGCTGCAGGAAGAAGAAATGGTAGAGAACCAAAGTGGGTCTTCCTTCTAATGCACAAGGTTTCCTGCTCCAGTTCCTGCAAATATTGAGGAACAGGTTTAATGTCTGGCTTTCTGAGAGAGGGAGTCCTGCCTCTCAGTCCATTCATCTTAGCCAGGAAAACATGAACATGAGCCTGTGGTTCCTTCCTTAACATTCCAAAGCTCTTCTCTTGGGATGACAGGGTGGAAGTGGAAATTGCTAATGATACTAACGGGAGAGATAAAAGTCTAATTTCTGCCTGCCTTTAAAACTGTATTGTAAATTTTAAAATCATCGGAATTTTGATGTCAAGAAGAATTTGAACAAAATCCAAGCTGTTTTTAATTCACATTAATGGAGTGAACTAATGAAAAAATAAACAAGTCTTCCTGTCACATAGTGATTGCTCAATTAATGTTAGTTAACTATTACTTTAGTGTTTCTATACAAGGAGAATTATACCTTTAACAAGTACAAGTGTAATATTTATAAAAGACCTTAAATTCCCTTGGATTTTAAACCGTCTCATCCTAAACATTATATCCAAAAGCATCAACCATACTGTTTTAAGATTTTTTAAAAGAATACAAAATAGTGATTTAATAAAAACATTAGAAATGATACAACATTTCACTAAACAAAGTAATGGGAATTCAACAATGTTTGCTGACAAATTCCACTACTATGACATGGGTGCACATACAGCACTGTGGTATGATGATTTCAGTACTTTTGGAGAAACACCCAGGAGGGGAATAGTTGGTTTGAATGGAATCACCAATTCAAGCTTTTTGAGGAATCTCCATACTGATTTGCATAGTGGTTGTACCAGTATACACTTTGGGCTTTTTGCTTTTTTTTTAATTTAGATTTTATTTTTTATTATTTTTTTATAAAACAATTCAACACAGTTCAACAGTCCACAATAGTAGTGGATTATCCACAGAAGTTGTTGACTTGAGCCATTCACAGCTCAGTATATAATATGGCTTTACTTTATACACCTCCTTTTTATACTTTTCTGCTGGTTGGTTAAGACCAAAATAAAGCAAGACCTATATAACAAGAAATGTAACTTATTTATCAGATAAGGTCAATCAAGTACCCTCAGGGTTTATCCTGTAACCCTGTACTGCCCTTTGTAGGTCTTTTGTCAGTGTCAGCCATGTGGATGAGTCACAGCCATTGCTTGACCAATTTGCTCTCTATGGAAGCCTGAGAGAATGTTTTCTCTCCATGTGACTCTCCTTAAGCACGCTATACATCATCAATCACATTCCTCTATGGTCCCATAATCTCCTTGATCAGAAAAATCTGCAGCACAACTGAGTTCCATGATGTTAGAGTACCAATGCTCCTATGTCCTGAGTCTTCACTGATCAAAATATTGGCTGACCTTGCAGCCTTTCTTTTTCTCCAATTTTTGATCTGAAAACTTAGGTTGTAAACCTTCCAGAAAAGAAGCTTATTATTACCCTGCCAGTCTACACTTTGACCAATCGTGGAGAAGGGTTCCTTTTTCCCCATAGCCTCTCCAGCATTTGTGATTGGTTGACTTCTTGATGATAGCCATACTTTCTGGCATGAAATGGCATCTAAGTGTTACTTTAATTTGTATCTGTTGAATGACCAAAGATGCTGAACATTTTTTTAATATATTTATTTTCCTTTTGTATTTCTTCATTTGTGATGTGTATATTCATTTCAGATGCCTATTTTTGTATTAGGTCTTTGATTTTGGAGGCCTGAAAGTTCTTCATACATTCTAGATAGGAATGTTTTGTCTGAAGATTAGTCTACTATAAATCCACTTCATGGGTTTTCTTTTTATTCTGTTGGTGATTTCTTTTGATATACAGAAACTTATCAAAAAGATGATGTCCCAGTTGTTGAGTCTTTGAAGTGTTTCCCATATAGCCTGATTTTCATTTAGGTCTTTTCTGGTTCCTGATGAATTTTAGGAATGCTTTTTCTATATCTGTGATGTATACTAGTTGTATAGTCAATGTAGTTGCTCAGATTGCAGATATCAGCCTATAGAGCTAGTCAAAGCAAAATTTTTAAACATTAACTGTTATTTTAAAAATCTGATGGAAATTAGTAATATACTCATCTCAGCTATTCTGTATATATACTTGCATTATTGTCACCCCTTCCGTTTTTTCCTTTTCTCCTTTCCCTCATCTATTGTTTATTTTTATGCTCAATTTCTTTCCCTTTTACTATGTGTATTATATCTTTCAGATTTTACTTATACTTGCAAGTTCTTACACTAGGGAGAGAATATGATATTTACACATGTGGGTCTGATTTATTTCACTTATGAGTGAAAGTTGTTTATGTTCAGAACTTCAAATGTCTCACTCCAAGTTCTTCTTGATTTGATGATCTGTGTTGAGAAATCTGTCATGATTCTGGTGGGCTTTCCATGATAGGTAATCTGCTTCTTCTCGCTAATAGCTTTTAATATTCTGTTCTTTTGCTCAGTTTCTGGGATCTTAATTATTATCTGTCTGGGTGACAATTTATTTTGATTATGGGTAGCTGAAGTCCTATATGCTTTAGTAATCTGTATATCACTTTTCCCCACGCTTCAGAAATTTTCTGCTACTAATTGTTCAAACACTCTTTTTGTCTTTTGTGTTATCTCCAGCTGTTTCATTGATACCTGTTAGTGTAATACTACTTTTCTTTGCATCATCTTGCAGTTGTTGTACTGTTATTTCCTGGATTCTTGTTACTTTTAAGAGATGTTTCCTTTCCTGTCCACTAGTTGCAATGCTACCTTCAAGGTCTGAAATCCTATGTTCTGTTCCATTCAAGCAGTTTTGCCAGCTTTCAATGGAATTCTTACTATCCTGAGTATCAGTTTGAATCTGTGTCATGCATTCTAATTCTTTCCTGTATTGTTCATTCAATGTTTCTATCATTTTCCTATTCCCTTCTATTTTTAAATCTGTGTCCTCCTTAGATGAGTTGAGCAATTCTTTCATGATTGTTGTCATTTCCTTTCTTATCTGAGAGATTATTATTTAGGATCTGATTTCCTCCATGGCCTGATGAAGTTGTTTCCTTACTTCAGCTGCTATCATCTCAGAAATTTCAGGTGTGTGACTTCCAAGTTCTTCTCTTCCCTTGTCTTCTGGACTTGTTTTGGGTGTGAAATTGCCTTTCTGTTCCTTCCTTTTGTCATTTTTTGCAGTGATGGTCAATGGGCAGGGTGCAGGTCAGCAAGGCTCTCAGGAGAGTGGGAGGGCAGGGTAGGCTCCCCAAAGCTCCTGCTGTGTGGGGTTCAATGTGGTTTCTATTTCATGGGGGGGGGTAAACTGCAGTCCAAAAAGGATCCAACAATAACGCATGCTGGCAAAGTGGTGCAAGGTTCTCTCGGTGCTGGACTGGCACAGGGTAGTGCTCCCCAAGGCTCCTGCAGGCTGCTGTGATAATCAGATCTCCCTGGCAGTCTTCAGGGCAAAGATGAGCAGCCAGACTCAGTGGAACTCTTCTATGTTCGTTTTTTAACTTATCATTTTTATTACTTGAAGGTATCTTTTATTTTTCTCAAAAACTCTGTTTGGAATGTTCAAGGTCTTTTCTGCTTCTTCTAGATCTGTTTTCTATCACTGTCCCTTTGTTTTTGTTTCCACAAGCTTCTTTTCTTCCTTTTTCCTTTTCTTCCTTTTCCTCTTTCTCTGTCCTTTAGGCTTCCTGAGTCCCCTTTCTGACCTCCATTCCAGACCTTTGTGCCCCTCTCCCCACAGCACAGTGACGAAGTAATGGAGAATCTCATGGCATCCAGCCTGTGCCGCAGAATCGCCAGCAAGTAACAGGTAGTAAGCACCCACTGCCTGCACATTTTAATCATAATAATTTCCACACCATGAGGCAAAAATATATGTTTTAGCCAACTCATTCCTATGATGTACGCATGTTGCAGTGCTTAGTCAGCTTAAATCAGATTCTAGATCAGGTGATGGAATTAGAAAATGCTCCTTAAAAAAAAAAGAGAAAAGAAAACCCTCCTTATCTAAGAAGCCTTTGCAGATTCACAGGGTAATTGCGCTGTCTCTCAGCTTATACATAAATGTTGGATAACACTGCACACTCATGTGAAATGTGACCCCTCAGGCTACTGAGTTCATTGAGCATCAATATGTAAACTATTTTTATTTTCAAACATATAATATATATAAATATAATCTTCTAACACATATTGTTTTCTCTATCATTATACTTGCTAATAATCATTTGTCTACAAGCCAGAACCTATAATGCAAAGAGTTTTTCTCTTTTTTATAGTCTCTATAGTTCCCTCATAACTAACTCATACCAGAAGTAATAATGTCATAACATAGCTTTTGCCTACCTACAAAGCTGAAATGACTTTTTTTACTCAGAGATAGGTCTTATACTTCCTTTCTACATAGCCTATGAAGAATTGCTTTCCTTTCTAGGACTCAGTTTCCCTATTCGTCAGGAGGGATTGACAATATCCACCTGGCAGCAAAGAACTAAAGGCAGTAGATGTGATGCATTAACTCCAGTGCATGCTACTTAACAGGCGGTGCCATGATACCAATGACAATTGGGCAATGATACTAATGACGATGGTGACAAAAACAGTAATACTGACAATGGTGAAAAGGAGTATAAGCAAGATGTGAAAGTGGAGGAAACAAAGGGAGTGGAGAAGGAAAGTGTACCTGTTTTCCATCATTACAGTGACAAATCACCACAAGCTTCAGTGGTCAGAAGTTTGGGCTCATGTTTTTTTGTTTTGGTTATTTATTTATTTATTGATTTATTTATTATTTGGTGTTTGTTTTGAGACAAGGTCTCACTATGTAATTCAGGCTGGCCTTAAACTCACTTTGTAGTTCAGGGAGCCTCAAATTCACAGCCGTCCTTCTGTCTCAGCCTCCTGAGTGCTGGAATTACAGGTGTGTGCCACCAGGCCTGTAGTTTTGCTGCCAGTCCTTCTGGATCTAAATCAGGGTCACCAGGACTGTGCTCCTTGAGGGCCTAAGGTGCCACCCATTCCCTTTCCTCTTGCAGCTCCTAAAAGCTGCCTGCATCCCTTGGTCATGGATTTCTTCCTCAACATTTGACACCAGCAATGTTCCACTAGTGCTCCCATGTCTCTTTCTGTTCTTCCATTTTGGCTTTCTACCTTACTGACCTGTCCATCTTTCCAAATGGTCCATAGTGTTTTCATAGAGACTACTCCAAAGCCTTCCTATATATTAAGTCCTGCGATCTTAATTCCTTCCATTATCATTTTTCCATGTTGAATAACACATTCACAATTTCCTGGGATGAGGAGATGGATACCTTTTGTGACTATTATTCTTCATAGACATAGGGAAAATGTCAATAATAATAGGAATTATTCATACATCTTGACATGAGACCTAATGATTAGGCCTTTCTTGGTATTGAAAGAAAAGAATAATTATTTCAACAATTATATTACTCTGGAGGCTAAATACATTTAGGGAAAATAGGTTTATTTAGCTCATAGTTCAGGCCAAAGAGCATGGCATGGGAATCTGCTAGGCTCTGCTGAGGGCCTCGTGGTAGACTGCATCACAGAGCAAGAGAGGTGACCCAGCAGAAGGGCAAGTGAGGAAGCTGCGCTCACTTCACCGTAACCCATTTGTGAGGAAACTATCTACCAGGTGACCTCTGCCTCCCAGAAGACGTCTTTATTCCAGCAGTGCGGGTAGAGTTCCACTATACGGCATTCAGGCCTAGGACACCAATCTTGCATCCAGGGGTGCAATGATAGAATAAAACAGACAAACCATGTATGTTAGTTACAAGGAGCACTGGGATGATCAAAGCCCACCAGCAGGCTAATACCCTGAGCCATGGTGCCTTTGGCTTTTATGAGGTGCACAGCTCAAGTGGGGGGTGGGCTGGTGGGCTACAGGAAGAGGTGGGGGTGAATGGCTGGCACAGTTCAGGTTCAAGAATTGAGAAACGATGTATTTTTGGAAAACCACAGAGGAGCGGATCATGGTTGACTGGTAACCTGCTTGTCTGTTAACTGGATTAGTGAAGTAGAGAGATTTTGTAAGAGGCACAGCCCTCAGCTTCCATGTTATCTTGCTTTGAGGTTCCAAAACTTCACACACTATTTGCGGGCCTTGACCCTGTCCATTGGCCTAAAGATTAATGTGTCCCTAATCTAGCATCACCCTTGCCACATGTAGGCTTAGGAGAGGATCTCAATTTATTTTTATGCCAATTTATTAATATCAGTTATTGCCTGCCTGTACCTCATCAAGCTTGTCTTCAGCACTGCTAGCTAGTTACCTGCTCCTGGGCCCTACCTTCACAGCTTCTCCAACCTTAACACCATCACACTAGGGAACATGGGGGTGCAGACCATATCCAAACCACAGTGTAAACCACACTTGCAGCTATGGTCACTTAGTTCTATCTTATGACCTTATCTTGAGCAAAGTATAAAATGCTTTTAGATGTTTCATCTACAAGATGAGAAAATCAGCCGGGTGTGGCGGTGCATGCCTGTAATCCCAGCACTTGGGAGGCTGGGGCAGGAGGATTGTTGTGAGTTCAAGACCAGCTTGAGCTACAAAGTGAGCTTAAGGCCATCCTGAACTGCATAGTGAGACCCTGTCTCAAAAAGACATTAAAAAAAAAAAGATCAGAAAATAAGGCCAGCAATGTCAAACTGCTGTTTCTCATGAAAAAAAATTCTATCATTTGGCTAGAATAAACTTAACAAAAAGGGTCTCCTAAATCCTTCCATGAATTAGAGTGACATAGTTTCACCCAAACTAAAGACAAACTTGGTGCTGAACCTTCTGGTCCATGACTCATGCAGAGAATTATGATGAAAGTGAAGCTCTGGGTTGGTTTTAATAGATTAGAATTGCGTGGAAAGAGAAGCAGCTTTGTCACTTTCTCAGCATGTGATTCTCCTGATGCCAACAGTCCCCTCTTTAAAAGATAAGGCAAGTTAAACGAAGAAGTAACCCTGAGAAGACAAGGGCCATTCTATGTACAAATCTATGACTTCCAGATACAGAAATACATTAATACCTGTAAAAACAGAAGCCCTACCCAAGTAAGCCATCCCTGATTTTAAGGGTCCCACATGGGATTTACAGCAGAGTGACTACTGCTGTTCAACCAACTGGGTTTCTTTATGAAGTTTTTAAAACAACAGCATTTTTCGTCCACTAATTTAGAGTAATTTCTTCACAAATATGTACCTCTTAAGACCGGGAGAACTGAATTCATCTTGAAAATTGCATGTAACAAAAAAAAGTTCCATTCCCCTGTTTTTTATGCTATATGCCAGTCTAGACAGTAGAAGTACAGAGGGGACTACTATGCCGGCTTTCTTTTTGTAATCCCAAAGTCTGTTAGGAAGAATGACAGGTAAAAATACATTAGTAAAATAATAGTCATATTTATTATAATACAAGAGGCGGCTGCCATTGTAATAACATCTATACATGCAAAGCTAGCTCAGGGAATAGAGACAAAGAAATGGAAATTTATCAGGAGACTTTAAGAAAGTAGTTTTACATGGTCTAGGTTTTGTTTGTCCAGGTGCACAAAGCAAAGAAGAGAATTTTATACAAAATTAATAGTGTGTGAGAAAGGGAAAAAGGCCCAAGCATGTATTTTTTTAATCTTTCCCTATGAAATATCAATGCACAGTAATCTACTTACTTAATGTTTTTGACTTTAGCAAAATGTTCTCTTCTGTGATATAAAAGTACAATTTACTAGACTGGAAAATTATATCTTCAGGGAATTATTCCAAAAAGAGAAATTGGGATTTAGGAAATGATAAAATACACTGTGGAAGAATTGTAATTTTATGCTGTAACCTTAAGATATATAGAAGAAATTTTTTTAAAAAAACATATTGGCACTGAAGTCCCCAGTGGCTAATGAGGTAAGAAAAACTGTAAAGCAAGCTGAGGATAGTGAAGGAACAGTGAACATTGGGAGATTCATAAAAACAGCTCCAGAATCCCAACATACGAAACTTCATCAACTAGGGAGAAGCCTAGCCTCTGGAAAAAACGTATGGCTTACAATGTGCACTAGTAGCAAAAGACAATGTATAAGGATCTCTTTTAATCTATTATGAAGTTTCAATTGCATAATGAAGCAAGAATCAATGGAGCCATCTCCATCATTACTGATTGTACTGACCTCACTTGCAACATTTTTATTTAGGCTTTTGTCTAATAGGCATGAATACTTTGGAAAAGAGTGTTCATCTTGGGCACAATAACACAGGCTTGTAACCCTAGCACTCTGGAAGCTGAGGCAGCAGGACTGTAAATTCAAAGCCTGTCTGGGCTATTTAGTGAGATTCTATGTGAGGAGTAGGTGAGAGAGAGGAAGAGACAGGGACAGGGACAGGGACAGGAACAGAGACAGAGACAGCATGCAAGCACTCATATATTCTATTTAGTTATTTTCTTTTTTGTAAAGGAAACTACCAGTTTCTTCTCTTAAGTACATACAAAGTCACACTCCCTAAGACTTGGTGTTCCTTCTTAACTATGCTGATTTAAGTAGTACATATCAGGATCCCTTATGGCCTCAGAGAGAACATGTCTTTCTATACTTTTGTTTTGCTGTGTTTTCTTTTCTTTTTTCCCCCTATACTTTTGGATTTACAGTAATGCTCATGAATGACAAATACAATTCAAAGAATATTCTGGAAGAAAGAGTTTGAGATCTACACCACTTGCCTTGCTCATTGGTGGTTTCATATCACTAGGTTTTGTATAACGGATTCTCATGACATGTCTGAGGTGGGCTGGCCAAATGGAACCGGAAGACCCAAAGTGAAGCTCACCCTGAGGGCTGGGTGAACATAGTTCAATACAGGTGCACAGCATTTGGAGAAGAAGAGCTACCTTTGGGTAGCATGCAATGAATGGAGTTTTTCTAATGTACAGCCACGATTGTACCTGATGGTACATTTTTCAAAAAGCTTTCACAGAGGGAGCTCAAGGGTTAAGCACCCACTGTACGTGTGCCCAACAACAAGGACCTTAGAGCTAACAAACACATGGTAGGGGGATGTGTAAGAGGCAGGGATCTGTGAGATTACCCACTGACTTTCCTCCTGTGTTTCAACTGAGGCCTAAATGTTTAAAGAATTTTAAGTAACTTAAATGTCCAGGTACTGAAGCATTTACTACAAACCACAACTTTATTTAAAGTTATGCATCTGTGATTTTCCTCTGTCCGCTGGTCCTTCATTCCTCACCCTGCTTCCGTTTATGCCAACCGCAATGGCTGCTCTTGCCCTCTTCCCTATCTCAGCCTTATCACAAAATTAGTGCTGAAAAGAATTGCAGTCGCATGCTGCCAGTAACTCGCAAAACCCAAGCAGTGGGTAGAGTCATTTGTAAAATTCTTACTTGTCACATGTAGCACTTTGTACCCTGACAGGGCTTGGGTTTCACTTTGGGAGAAGCTGACGGGTTATAGGCTCTGCACTACGATCATTTCAAGTCTTGGTGGAGAGTGACCCTAAGACACATAGCCCCGCCACACTGCAGAGAGCAAGCTGAGAGGTAAAAATGTGCCCGCGGAAGGGAGTCCCCTCAGTCAGGAGCTCTGTCCCTAGCCCAGTGTCCTCAGGCCACAGCTAGTGCTCTGTTCCCAGCCCCAGTCACTAGCATAAGCGTTTTATAGCAACAATGGCTAAAACCATAAACAGAAGTATGACTAAGTAGACATTTAAAAGAATTTATTAAATATGGCCAAATAACTCCCTGATTTTTTCCACACTTGAAAACCATGGAAGGCCAGAGAGATAACACAGCGGTCTAAAGCACCTGCGTAGGCAAGCTTAGGCAAGAGCACGGAACTGGGGTTCCATCCCTGGCACCACAGGCTGCGTCAGCCCCACCCCCAGGGCAAGGTGAGCCAGTCAAGAGAAAACCAAACAAACAAAAAAAGCATGGAACAAATGAGTACTCAGCTGTATTTCTTAGCATCCATACTTCTAAGTTACCCAGTTTCGCATAGAACAGCAATAGTTTCCCATTCAACTATGAAAATAAATCCCAAATTCACAGCAGGGAAAATGTTCATCTCAAATGCTGTTTTTAAATACAAAGTATAATTTTAATCAAAAAAGCATTTGGAATTGAATAAATGAATCAATGGCAATATTGTACATATATTAAATGCCATTTAATCATCTCAGTTGAATTCATCCTAAGAGAAAGAGATACACTACCTGGTTTTGACGGTCAACATATGTCTAGCTATTTTCACAATAGTATTTTCATAAAACCCAAGTATGAGTTCATAATCCACTCGCCTTAGAAGGCAAGGAGGAATAGCTGAGTATGTTCTGTTAGTTAGCAGGGCTTGGGACTAGCTGACTATCAATCAAAGACAGGATTGATGTAATTCTGTTGCAGGATCTGCTTTGTGTTAGGTCAATACATGAATTATTCACCTGATTTATAAATCAGTTTTCTAATTACCAAGCTAAGTTCCTGGCAAGACAAACTATTTTGTCTTTTTTTTAGGTTATCTAGTGTGAAAATTACCTGGTGACCCTTTCTTTTCTTTTCTTTTCTTTTTTGTTGTTGTTAATGTTCAGAGGAACAATTGAACAAAGTTAGTCTAACCAGCCTTACTTTTTTCTAGATTCATTTTCTCATTGGTACTTTTCTTTCTTATTAAACAAGACTGTTTCATAGGTTAAGGTCCATCTTGTAAAAATTAGCAACTGATGCTGTTTTAGTTATATACACAACAGACACACACAACTTCTTTAGATACTTTTACCCAAAAACATGTTATTTTGCTAATTGGATCAATGCTTAGTAACATAAAATCTGCTCTAGTAATCATGAAAAAGAATAAATAGATTAAGGACATTATATCAATTTAGACTAACAGAAGAAATTTATTCCATAATGTAGTGAGCAACATATAATTCTTTTACTAATAGGAAAAATATCTAATGACTTCAATGTACAGCCTCTTCTGAGAGAAAAAATAGTCACCTTTCCAAAATGATTTTTAGTTTCAAAGAACTAGAGGAAATAATTTCAAAAAATAACAATGTAATGAGATCAGTGTTGCCCTTAGAACTGAGCAAAACAACAACACGATTTTAAAAGGGCAGCCTGGAGCCACACAGTTGTAATTCCAGCTACTTAGGAGGCTGAAGCAAGAGGATGTCAAGTTTAAGGCAGGTGCAAAAAAATTCTTTAGACCATGTTTCAAAATAAAATGTCAAAAAGGGCTAGAAATGTAGCTCACTGGTAAGATATTTGCCTAGCAGACATGAGGCCATCAGTCAATCCTTAGTACCAAAAAAGAAAGAGTGTTTAGAGGGCTCTGCATAAACAAAAGTACTGACGGGCACATAGACATCTTGCTCATGCAAAATTCAACATGCATTTCAACCCATAAGCAATGATGTGCTGGAGTTTTCTGACGAGGTCAAAAGGAAACTGATGTGAAGTAGAGGCTGATTCTCAAAGTGAAAATGCTCCCACCATGGCCACATCCAAATGCCAATGTGAGGTCTCAATACCAACGCTGCACAAGTCATCACCAATGGGGCTGGCT
Organism: Ctenomys sociabilis; assembly: GCA_004027165.1. Taxonomy (NCBI): domain Eukaryota; kingdom Metazoa; phylum Chordata; class Mammalia; order Rodentia; family Ctenomyidae; genus Ctenomys; species Ctenomys sociabilis. The sequence goes on from PVKA01005873.1 coordinate 73,695, forward strand.
CTAGCACATCCATGACCCTAACCACCTCCTCTTGTGACTAAAACCCACTGTTGCAGGTTGGAGTTTATAAAGGGAATAATTTAATACAGGATATATAATTTATAAGATTATTTCATAACAGTCACCTGAAGAATCTTATACAAAGAGTATGCATGCAGGAAATCTGCCTATACGCTCCTCCAACGATGAGAACAGTCAAGTTTGTCTCAGGATGGCCAGAGTGACTAGCTTCTCCATGATACTGAACAGTGTGCCACCTTCCTTCCAGGAAGTGATGCTCAAAGTGATAAGCAAAGCTCCCCCAAGTGAGCTGAAGCTAGTCTCAGTGACAACAGGTCCTTAGCTCCTCTACCCAAGAGAACAACCAAGTTCATCAGGAAAGCCATCAAGACAAGCTCTTCCAAGAGAACCAACAGCTCCCTAACAACTTCTCTTCTTCCTCTCTAGTTCTTCTTTTCATGTTGTTGACAATAGTTGCCAGGTGGGGCCAGGGAGATGGCTCAGTGGAATAAGCACTTGCCTGGCAAGCACAGGGGCCTGAGTTCATTCCCTGGTTCCACCAAAAAAAAAAAAAAAAAAAAAAAAAAGAGTTTGAATCACTTTGGGCTGGGGATCTAGCTCAGTGGCACAACATCTATTTACCAAGTGTGAGGTCCTGAGTTTGATTCCCAGTACCCAAAAAAAAAAAAAAAAAAAAATAGTTGCCAGGTGGGACTCGCACACCCAGCACCACGCTGGTTCAGCTCAGCTAGGTGTTACAAGTTGATCACCAGCAGTCAATCCATTGCACCAGGCTGCATGTCTTGCCCTATGTCTACTAGAAAAGGATGACTACATCTAAATGCTAGAAAGTTTTCAGCATTGCCTTTCTGACAGTGTCACAAACAGACCCTGCTTTTTAGGAATACAGGGAGGACCTGACAGGTGGAAACATTTAGGTCAGAGAAAGTACAAATTAATTTATTAAATCCTTCCTTTCCAATAGTTTGAATGGAATAGATCTTTGCATTTAAAAAATTTTGTAATTTCAGCAAAAGTAATGTAGTAATTTTTCAGAAAGAGTATTTTGTGGATTAAATTAATAATTATGAATTATATATACTTCATTTGATCACTCATCCAAATGTCACCACCTTATCAACAACAGAACATTCAAGCAAGCACAAGAATAAATTATCTTTGATAGTTTGCCAAATTTTAGGCATATTAATAACACAACTTTGCAATTCGACTTCATTTTGTTCTATTAAATTATATTTGCCAGGGTAGAAAGCTAGAACATATTTTATTCAAAAAATTAATAATTTATGCCTTTATTCTTTAGATACTACTATATAATTGTCTAAGTCACTTATGAAATCACTGTTCAGTATTATAAATTCAATGTTATATTTGCTATGCATAGGAATCTCAAATTAATCTTTGGGAATTTTTAAAATTTTTAAATATTGTAAAAATATATTATAAATTTGAATATGAATATTTCAAGCAGATTTCAGTAATTAAGGTTTGTCTCCTGACTACAAATGAACTCATTTAAGCATTTACACTGACTGCATTTTTTAGGTTTTTTTTTTTTATTTTTAAGAGAATAAAGACAGTAAAAAAAAATTAGAAATGATGCAGAATTTCACTATATTGCATAATGTTGTTTTCAAATTAGATATAAGCATGCAAAATTGGTTTTATAAAAATGTAAGAAATTAAAAAGAAGAAAAACATCTAAGTATTAACTGTTCCTTTCAGTAGACCAGCAGCAAACAGCAAAACAATTATCCAAGCTCTCCTGTATATACACTTTTTTGGGCTTTTTGTTTTTTACAGTACCGGGGTTTGAACTCAGGCCCTTGAGCTTGCCAGGGAAGCGCTGATTCCACTGAGCCATCTCTCCAGCCCTGTATATACACGTGGTTACATCCTTTTCCTTCTTTCTTCCTTGTGTCCTTTTCCTCATCGTAGCTGTTCCTTCCGTTTGAGCACATTCTTCCCCTTTCACAGTATCTGTTGCACCTTTCAGTTTTATTCACTCTTCCAGGTTCTTACACTAAAGAGACAATACAATGTTTGCACATGCGGGTATGATTTATTTCATTTATGAGTATGATTTCTAGTTTCATCCATTGACATTGACAACATTTAATGGCTGGAACCAAATTAATAACTTCAAAGACAGTAAGAACACTTATACATTCTTTGAAATTTTCTGAATTCCAAACTCTTCTCTCTGGAATAACTTTTCACCCCAAACCTAAGGATTTACTTACTTGGAAACTATATGGTGCTTATCTGTACTGGAGATGTTGGTGTTTCATGAAATAGCATATTGCAGCATCAAGCATGACCTGGACTTTCTCTTTTTTATTTTTTTTAAATCTTCTATTTATTTATTCACTTGATATAGGGTCTCACTACACAGCTCAGACTCATAGTGAACCTCCTGTCTCAGCTTCCCCAGTGCTGGGATTATAGGCATGAGCCACCACACTTGATTTTGGTGGCCAGCGTGGTGTGCCCAGGATTCTGGGGCCAGTACGGCACATGATATTGGATCAAACCTGGGTCCTTGTGCTTTCCAGGCAGGACTCAGACTGCTGAGCTATCTCCTCAGCTATTACCTAGACTTTCATTAAAATTTTTTGCTTTACTCTCTCACAAGGTGACTTCAGTGGTAACCATGTAGCATATCTTCATAGGCTGATGTTACTATTTAATTAAATTTTGATTGATAAGAGACAGGAAATAGGCCTCCACTTATTTTTAAATCTCTAAGCCTAAAGTCTGATGTCTGGTACATATCCAGCATAGCTTCAGTATAAACCTACCTTCTATCTTCGTAGTGCGGGAACCTGAAACTGCTATCAGGGGAGATGCAGCACAAGTACTTACACTGGGATGGGACAGGATTGATTTAATGCAGCACAGCAAGTCTTATTTAAAAAAGAATCCTAATTCTACATCTCACAATCTATTATCTCAATGAAATTGCTTTGGGACTTTTTGGTTTGGCTTTTACATAAAACCTGAAGCAAAAAAATGTATTTTTTCAAATGTTTTGCCAAAACTCCCTAGAGGGGTATATGTACTTGTACTTTGTGATTAAAAATAGCTCATCAAGGCCCGGGGAGATGGCTCAGTAGAATAAGCACTTGCCTGGCAAGTGCATGCTCCTGAGTTCAATTCCTGGTACCGCCAGAAAAAGAAGCTCATCATACAGAACTTCCACAGTAGATAACACTGAAATTTAAAAGAACTAAGACATTATGCTTTAGAAGTCATAGTATTTTCTAGCTTCTCAAATCAAACTGCCCTTTCTGCAGTTGGTGCTTTCTGTCGCAGCGCTGTAGCAGTCAGTAGTGCTCTGCCCTTCCAAAATCCTAAAAAGAAGCTGCAGAAAAGAACTCTGTCCCTGATCATCACTCGCATCTCATCCCATACAGAAATGCAGATTAAAAGGAGATGAAACATGCAAGGTATCGGCGAGGGACTGGAGAATCGCAAAGGTGAAGAGGAAAATGATAAAGTAAATGAGGTTATCACCAGGTTTGCCTTGTGGGGGAAGAGCTCGGTGGGTGGGAGAGGGACGGTCCGTTAGACATGTAAGTAACAGAAAAAGTCAAACGTGTTTAAATCACTTCCTTGAAACACTTGTATCAAGCTGTGCTTGATTCTCTGTTACTGAAGTTGTTAATGTTGTTTATAAAGTATTTAAGGGAAAGTCCTGAGAGATAATCCTTAGCATATTTTACACCATACACAGCAAAAGTTTGACCGGATGTGAGCCCATTAATATCCCTGGGAGGCACAGGTGGAGAGCTCGGAACACAGCTGTCTCCTGGTGGGCGCACGTGGTGCCAGCCGTCTGGCTGTCCCACACACACAGCAGCACACACGACACTCCCCTTGGTCGCAGCCTAGATTTAGGATATTATTTCAAAATATTAGAGATCTTTTTTGAATTATGATCTTCCTCTGTAATTCAGGCTAGACTTTAGTTCACTAGGTACCCCAGGCTGGCCTCAAAATAAAGGCAATTCTCTTGCCTCCGCTGGAGTGCTGGGCTGTGCCACCACTCCATGCACCAGAGAACACTTCTTCAAAGTCCTTCTTTGAAAGTGATGAAGAGAAGCATACATGTTGGTCTATATTTGTTTTTTTTCTTTGTTTCACAAAAGCAAACAGTCTAGAAAAGTACTATAACTGCTAAAGACACTTTAGATAGACTGCTACATCTTGTAAAGTCCTAGATAAATCTCAGAGCAGCCATGGCACCACGCGCTGCTCAGAACATTTGCACAGATGGCTTCATACAGTGCAAACAACAACCCTGGAAGTTCGCAGCCGAAAACCTTTCGGGGTTGCTGGGTTAGACCAATGGCAAAGCGTGTCCTCAGAACGGGTGAGGCTCTAGGTTCAATCCCTAACAGAGGAGGGAAAGGGGAGGGCAGAGGACAGAAGGACAGAGGGAGATGGGGGGGGCAGCCTTAAACTTGGGACTTCCTGACTTTTGTTTCCTGGCTTTTTTTCCATTTCAAAATCTATTTTAGACCACATATGTAACCATGACAATGGTTTTCATCTTAACGCTCATGTAATAGTTGTTGCTGTATGTGATAGCTAAACTTTTATGTGTCAGTTTGACTAGGCTAAGGAACACCCATGAAACTGGTAAACACTAATTCTAGGTGGGTCTATGAAGATGTTTGTGGAAAAGGTTAAATTTGAAACTAAGTATGGAGATGTGTGTTCACCAAAGCAGGCATCATCTTTCTATCAAAAGGCCAAATAAAAGAAAATTCATTCATGTTTCTCTTTCTGTGTGTGTGTGTGTGTGTGTACTTGTGCACACGTGCAAGTGTGTGCGTCTCATCTTCAGACATTGGAATTTCAGATTTTTTCCATCTTATAAAATTGCATGTTATGTAACTTCTCACATTCCATACTGATGTACAATAATTCCCACAGTAAACTCGTCTTCCTTATCTACACAGATAACATATTTTTCATTTCACACATGTTCTTCATCATCTGAAGGACACAGGAGAGCCACACTCCTCTAATCCTGCCCAAGCGGCCCATTGTGCCCCACCTGTACAGGTGGCCAGGGATTCCAGTTTTCAGGGGGCATCGCTAGCCAAGAGCATTTAAGAATAGTGCCCCCTTCATTCCCTGAATGTTCTTATTTCAATGAATAAATTGTTCCCTTGGTACCAATCAAAAATAGGGAAAAAGAGCTTCACTCCCTGTAAAGTCCCTTGAAGAACTGACCCCAAGGCTTTTCCGGCCCCTTTGTCATAAAGACTGGGTAAGGCACTAGCTCACTGTTCTAACACTGCAGCCCTGAGATTCTAAAATATATCTCTATGCCAGCTTCATTAATTATGACCCAGAAGAAAGGAGGCCATCAGCTAAATGGCAGGTTTTTAGCAGGTCATTCAATTCTGCAATACCTGTTATTATTCCGTATTTATTCTGCTATTTTTGTATTGTTTTTCTTTGGCAAGAGTGTCTCAGGCATCATTCCACAAAATTTTGGAATCCCATAATATATTAATAGCTGTTCTTTGAAAGCTCTTTCTTTATTAGGTTTGAGAAATCCCACAGTAAACAGATTTTTAAAACAAATACTTATTAAGTAATTTAACACTCCTAGAAATGTAAGTTACAGGGAATGTTTTCAAATTGACCTGACCTTAGAGCACAGTTTGAAAAACAGTGGGATAGACTTAGGTTTAGACTAATACAAAGTAACCTTAAGACTGTTTTGCACATTAGAGGAATTAACAAACTTTCATTTCCCAACCACATCCTAACTTAGTGATAATGGACAAACAGCAAACTATTGGGCTTAGTAACAGAGCATTTTGAATGAAAGTAGAAAAGCATGTCCTAAGAAATACACCAAGGAAATCTTATGATGGAGTGGCTTCATGTGTAGCTACCACGTGAAGAATGACTATTTAGTTTTCTCCTCAAAAGAATGTGTCTCACAAGTTATTCTGTTGAAGGAAACCGGTGTGTGTAGAAGAGCCCCTGGCTGAAAGGACAGAGAGGTGAATCCTGCTGCATTATCTCTATTTCTGCAAATGAAGCAGGTTCAAGACCAGCATAACTGACTTGTATGTATGTTCATGGTATGTGCATCTGTATCACAATGCACTTGTGTGGCACACCTTGAACATGCCTGTTTGTAGCACATACCACAACTCTGCAGTCTTTTATTGTCCTACTTGCTATTCCCGACAAATCTGGAATAGATTACAGTTTTCTAATTTAATTTTGGCAACTCTTCAAAACCCATAGTGTGTCTCCTGAAAAAGCCATATGTCATATAGATATGCCAAGGATTTCATGAGAATTTTTAGGACAAAAAAGATCATTAGTCCAGGGGTCCAGGGAGATGGCTCAGTAGAATAAGTGCTTGCCTGGCAAATGCAAGGACCTGAGTTCAATCCCTGGTTCCACCAAAAGAAAAAAGATCACTAGGCCTGTCTCAATATTAACCAGTCCTTTCTACTGTTTGTTTGCTTGTACATTTAAAAAAATATATTCCTGTCAGACTGGCCAGATAATTTAGAGTATTAAAGCATCTGCTTAGGCAGACTCAAGGACTGAGATTCAATCTCTGGCTTGCCATGCTGGCCCCACCTCCAGAGTGCACTGAGATGGGACTGAGACTGGATTGGGTGGTGTTTGCCTGTAATTCCAAACTCTTGGGAAGCTGAAAACAGGAGGATCCCTATGAGTCTGATCTGTGTAGTGAGACCATGTAGACCCTTTACTAAATACATTTAAAAATAATCCTGTGACAGTGATAATGACATTATTTTTTAACAAGTATACAACTAAGATGTTTAAGCCATTTCTATTCATCTGATAAGAAAATTTATCTCATAAATATTTATCACATTGAATTCCTCCTACTCAAGTTCTTTATACTGGTAAAAGAGGGAATTTGGTATTTCAATCACTGAATTTCTTTCAGGTCCAAAAAGTTATCTTATTCTAAGATAACCATTATAGTTCTGAAGCTAAGAGAACTTCTTATAAAGACACATATGTCTTCAGTTTTTAAACTTTATTTTTCCATTGAATAACATAATCTGTCTCCTCTCTAGTAAATTAGAAATCTTCATATTCATATTTGTAAAAAGTTTTCCCTACCCCATCTTGAACTTTTTTACAATATATTATTTCTGTTTTCATCAGTTATTAAGTTTAACTAGCCAAAATTAAATGTTCTAACAACCACCTGACCTTACTTTTAGAATGAAAGTAAATAAAAATATGCATATAAATAAACAAAAGAATAGGTAAATATTCTTACATATTTTTCTTATTAAAATATTTTCCAAGTAATTGTATAGCTACCCATACTTTCTCATTCAAGATATAGTACATGATAGAATCTTCTAAGTTGTTCTCTAGAAGTCCATAAAAGTATAATAACAAGTATTATAAGAAATCCAAATATGAAGTATATGACCATTTGTGGCTCATTCCAGATATTTTATCATAAAAAAATTTGTATGGCCTGCCTATGTTCATTTTAGCTTGAAAGGATTATTTTCAGCTTAGACTTTGAGCTTTATAATTTTACTTCTTCTTAAGATAATAACAGTAATCATCCTAAGAGTAGGATGGGTCTTAGTATTTTTGATGTACTAGCTGCATTATATGCATTACAACTCTTAAAACAAGACCACAGCTGCCATTATTTATTTTATAAATAAGGAAAATGAAGCTATGAAAATTTAAGTAACTTTCCCATAGTCATCCAAATTGAAGGTTATAGGATCTTACTTGAATCATCTGACTCCAATGCATAAAGCCATAACACTCACAAATAATATTTTCCTATTTATTCAAATGTCAAATTTATAGTTTTAAAACAGTCTTTTAAAGAAAAATTTTCTAAGTTTAACTCTTGCTATTTTGATAATAGAATTCTTCTAAAAATTAATAAAACCATTTAATATCTATAAATTGTATGGGGACATTTGTTTTAATTTTCAAAAACCTTTTCATCAAACAGATATGCCAAAGTCAAATTTCTTTTCACCAGTAAAAATGTAATTAAATTGAAAAATTACCCTGCCATAAAAAATTTAGAATAAAATAGCTCTTAGGAACTTTAACACATTGCTAAACTGATTGCTAACAAGATTTTTTTACTCAGCTGAGAACAGTTTAATTTTTCCATCCCACATTAATGTTGGCTAGGGGTTGAATTTCTTCTCTTTGGTTTGGGAATTAAATTAACAAGTTAGAGACACAACATTTGGCAGTAGATAGATACAATGTCATGTTTGCACACTAGGTCCATTAATTTTTTCTTAAAAGAAGGGAGAAAAAGCACTAAGATCTGGGCAACTCCTGTAAATGCAGCTTGTCCAACAGAATAAAATACATTCCTATAAAAATAAAATACTCTATAACTGAAAGATACTATTTGAAATCCTCAAAGTTGCTATTGGACTAAAGTGACCCAACTCTTGACCTTCTACACCTCTGAGTGGATACTAAATGCTATGCAGAAAACATGATTTCCTAATTTTACACTTGGAATATTATGACTGCCAATCTAAGATTTATGCAACTTTTAGACTTGGGAATGAAAGAGTAGAAATCCAATCTATCTGACAATTAATGCCTAATAATTCTTTAATTCAATTTTAATGACAGCAATATTATTTACAAGGTAATTACCTTTACTGACATTCTGATCAATATTTCTTTTATGGTTCTAGATTTTCAAGTGGAGTGACAAAAGCAGGGCAGGGATGGGTGGGGAGTCATTCCATGTCAGATGACCAGAGAAAAGGCAACTCGCAATAGAGAGATATGTGTCTCTCACAGTTCTAGAAGCCAGGTAGCCTAATCCTGAGGTGCTGGCATCTGATTAAGGTGTTCTCACTGCATCATCCATCATCAAAGGAAAAATGATAAAGAGAGAGAGCGAGAGGGAAGGTACCAAGCTTCTCCTTTTACAATGACCCACTCCCACAATAACAGAATGAGTTCATTCACAAAAGCAGTACACCACTTCTCAAAGTTCTTTAGACTGCATCTTCCAACAATGCTCCTCTGGGAAGGAGCTGGCAGCACAAGAACTTTGGGGAATAAATTCATACTATGACAATACCAATACATGGAACCTAACATGAAGAATGTTCAAAACATTTGGAGCCAATTTACTCCCCAAATCAGCATTCTTATTACTTTCTGTTGCTAATTTTATCAACACTTTCCTAGTCCTTTATCCATAGACTAAAGGTCCCTGAAAAGTGATGTTATTTGGGAACCATAGTACAGGTCAAATTTCTAATTAGTTTTCTCTGCAAAATGTTACGATACAGATAATTACATAGCAATAAATTTGAAGATGCTTTCTCAGATACCACAAAAGAAATCCACAATAAATTATTTCCGTAAATTCCATGTCATTCAGATCTAGCTTTTTCTTTCCATTCTCACAGTCACTGCTCTCATGCTGGCAGACTGTCGTGTGTGAATGAGGTCAGAGGTCAGCTAGTCTTAGCTCAAACCAAGACCTAACTGAGATGATAGTCCTTAAAGACATCTTCATTACTGCACTCCATTCACTCCTGGGTGAGGGGAGTGAAGCACAGAGGGACAACATTGGCCTGGCACATCCTTTGGGATTAAGCCACACACTGAAAGAAAAAGAAAGGAGGAAGGAAGGAGGGAGGGAAGGAAGGAAGGAGGAAGGGAGGGAAGGAGGGAGGGAGGGAGAGAGAGGGAGAGAGAGAGAGAGAGAGAGAGAGAGAGAAAGAAAGAAAGAAAGAAAGAAAGAAAGAAAGAAAGAAAGAAAGAAAGAAAGAAAGAAGAGGAAGGGAAAGGGATGAAGGGAAGAAAGAAAGAAGTGAGAGAAAATAAGGAAGAGGAGAAAAGGAGAAGAGAAAAAAATATATATGTCTGTATTTTGCCTACAACATTGTCTAATTTTTTAAACCTCCAACCTAACCACTGTCTGGTGAGCACAACCATTTTTCTTTAATATGACCCATCTTGGGTAGAAGTCATTAGAAAAGAAAGACTTGTAGGTATGCATAAACAAACAGAGAAGAAACTTGCAGGAGAATGAGGTCATTGTGGCGTACTAGAAAGAGTGTGAAGTTTAGGGCCAGCAAGACCTGGAATTTCGAGTGTGTGAGTATTATGCACTCACACGCAAGCTTGCGTGCATGCACCCTCTGCAATATCAGGGTAGTAATATTAACTATAAAACATTGCTCTGAACATTAAAATAAACATCAGACATGTAATAAGCATTCTGTGATAATTATTTTTCTCTTCACAGGGTTTTTGTTGTTCTGGGAATCAAATCCATTGCCTCACACTTGCCAGATATGATAATAATTAGTATGGGTTAATAAAAATTTTGAAAGCATTTCTTTTGTATCACATGCTATGCTAAATTCCTTCAATAGATTAGCTCAAATAACCCTGAGAACAGCCCTCCAAGTTATCATGATAGATACTGTTCATTGCTCCCCCGTTGCCATATCGCCTTTTTTTTACCCCTTATCTAAGTTTTACCTAGAAAGAGGTGTTGGGATGAGCAACTTCAGAACATATTTCCCAGCCTCTTCTGGTGTCGGGTATGGACTTCTAGCTAAATTCCAACCAACAGGAGGCAAGTGGAAATGACATATGCAACTTCCTAATCCTGTCCTTCACGAGGAGTCAAATTCTTCTCCTAGTGGGTTGGAGTACATCATGGTCACAGTTGCCCAAATAAAGGCAATAATCATGATGACAGTAAAACAGCAAGAAGGAAGAAAACAGGGCCCCTGAGATGCCTCTGGGAGCAAGGCTGCCTGCCCAGCCTGTGCTCCCTCCTCATCCTACCCTGCTGAATGAGAAAGGAGCAAACACTATTGTGTTGGAACCAATGGATTTGGGGAGCAGAGCCCAGCCAGGCTGCCCAGAAGCCAGGGTGTGGAGTCAACACCAGGACTCCTTAGCAGGGAAAGAGAACTGGGAGCTGCCTCTGGAGCAGGCTCCTGCAGTGAATCACCTCCTGAGTGAGCCAGCAGCTCCGGAACACGTTCGTGCTGAGGTTTTAGGCAGTTTGATCATCCGTGGCTGCAGTTGTGAAATTCAGTGGGAGAACTGCACATTGCTTTTAGCTGGTGTCCAAATCCTCTCTTTACTTTGATACTTTCTGTTATGTTCTAGGCTCTTTCTTTTCCCACTCTTGGTCTTCCAGATTTCAAAATTCTCCTTTCCCAGCAAGCGTGGATTCTTCGTCTTGTCACCTCTCACCATGAGATTTAGTTCTTTGGTGGAAATACCAACCAAGCTTATGAAAGACCATGCAAGCTGTAAAAGAGAAAATGAGTTTTATTATTGCAAAGAGGCCTTTCTGGCCACTGTCATCTACCTACTCTGTGAACCCCTGCTGACTCACAAGACAGAGAGCAGCCATTGTGGAGTAAAGCTGTGCCCTTAGAGGAGTCGATCTTCCGGTGACTCCATGCCCTTTTTTTGTAAGTAGAGGAGTGTATATATACTGCATGGTGAGACCCATTATCAAAAAAGAAATGTTTCAACACATTTAATCAGGCACAGTGGCACAGACCTGCAATCCCACTTAACGGCAGTCTGAGACAGGAATATAAGTTCAAGGCCAGCCTAGACTTTAAAAAATAATAATAATAATAATAATACAGGGCTGGGAATCCAATCATGTGTGAGGTCCTGATTTCAACCCCCAGTACCAGAAAAAATAAACAAACAAAGCAGTTTTAGTGGATTGAAATCCAGGAGTCAGCAGGGCTCCTTCCTCCTGAAGACTCCAAGAGAGACTGTTTCCTTGCCTCTCGCGCATTCTTCTCCAGTGCGTTACACTGACCTGCAGCTTCTGCTTCTTCTCTTCTCCCTCCTCTTCTACTTTCAAGAACTGTGCCCACCAGATAACCTGGGGCATCTTCCTTTTGTACCAGAGATTTTTTTTTTTTTTGTCTTGCGGAACCAGGGATTCAACTCAGGCCCTTGTGCTTTCCAAGGAAGCACTTATTCTACTGAGTCATCTCCCTGGCCCCTAGTTTCTTATTTTATAAATAACTGAATAACTTTGCCATCTAATCTAACATTGCCATAGTATTTAGTATTAATATTTGGACACTTTGGGGAGAGGCAGGGCATTATTCCATCTACGACTCTTTCTAAACTAGAAACTGAAAATATCACTTTTCCTTCGAATGGAAAGAACATAGAATACATAGATTCTTCTACTCCTGAGTAGAAGAAGACAAGATCCATGCCGCGTCCTAACCATAGACCTAGTGGAACAACAGAGGCCCTACTCACGGTGTGAGCAAAGGCTCACCGGTCTTCAGGTCTTACTAGTTCAGGAAGGGATGAAAGAGTCCCTGTACCCATGTCCTTGTGCCTACTAACTGAGGTAACACAGCTGCAGTGGCAGGAGAGAATGCTCTGTTAGCCACTGTGTTTGGATGTAGTTGACTGTGTTGTCCAAGCTTCATGTCCTGGGACCTTGTGCCTTAGCATGATAATGTTCAAAAGTGGTAGCACCTTTAAGAGATGGGGTCTAAAGAAAGTTGGTTAGGTAACTGGGTATGCTACCTTCTGAAGGCATTAGTACAGTTGTCAAAGGCCCTGGTTAGTTAAGGAAGGAAAAAGATACCCTAAGGAGTAAATCTAGCCAGACGTGGTGGCACACACCTATGACCCCTGCAGTAGAGAGGCTGACACAGAATGATCATGAGTTTCCAGCCCACCCTGGCTAACTTAACAACTGAGCAAGAAAGACCCTTCTTTGAATTAAAAAAGATCTTGGAAATGTAGCCCCAGTGAGAAAGCCCTGCCTGGGTTTCTCCCCAACCAACCACCACCATCACCACCAACAACAGACTAGCACAGACCATGATCCCTCTCTGGCTTTCTGACTGCCATGTGATTGTGTTCACATGAGCTCCCCCCTGGTGCCATCCCATGTTGTTATGTAGCCACAAGACCCTTACCAGAGCTGAACAGAGAGGGCCACCTGCTCTTGAACTTTCATCTGTCAAATCTATAAGCTAAACAAACCTTTATCCTCTTAAAACTCTTAGCCTTGAATACTTTGTTATAAGAACAGAAAATTATTGAAGGCATTATCTTAGAATTTTACCTAAGCCATGGACTTGAAACTGATGGTTACTGCCTCAGAAGTGTTTGAGACATACTCCAGGAAGAGGAATGAGTGGCCCACTTACATTTGTCTGCTAGACTTCTGAAATCACACTCTTCCCAGTGAGTTCTCCATGTGCATATCAAAAAATATCTGTAGAGTGTCACGATGTGAGATAATAAGGGGGAGAAAGATGAAAAAATGCTATGTGCATGTATAAAATAATTCCAACATGTTGTAAGGCAATATGTACTAAAAAGGTACATTAAAAATGAATAAAACTATATTTGTATCTGAATTTCAATTTCCTATGACCCCCATGCTTAAATCTCAATGGCTTCAAATATTCAGGTCACATTTTTTAATACCAAATAAAGAATATTTTTCCATTATACTTATTTGGAGACCATAATTCCAAAGAATTACTCTATGGATCTTTTCTTTTACTTTTTCTTTTCTTTTTCCGTTCAGTACAGGGTCTACAAGGTCTCACTGCACAGATCAGGCTTGAAGTGATTCTCCTCCTGTTTTCAGCTTCCCAAGCGCTGGAACTACAAGTGTATGCCACCCTACCCCGTCACCCAGTCTCAATCACCAACTCAGCGTGCCCCGGGGGCAGGACTCTTCTATTCTTTTTTTTTTTTTTTCATTTATTTTTATTTTATTAAAATACAAATGTCAATCAGACAGTTTCAAGACACCTTAACCATACAGAGTCGATGAATTAATACATTGCAAACTGTTTTCATAACGTTTTGGTACTGTACAAGGTGCATACATGAAATTATATTTACAGGTTTTTTTATAGCTGAATTATATCAAAGATTCAAT
>PVKA01005874.1:0-87558 GCA_004027165.1 Ctenomys sociabilis
AAAAAAAAAAAAAAAAAAAAAAAAAAAAAAAAAAAAAAAAAAAAAAAAAAAAAAAAAAAAAAAAAAAAAAAAAAAAAAAAAAAAAAAAAAAAAAAAAAAAAAAAAAAAAAAAAAAAAAAAAAAAAAAAAAAAAAAAAAAAAAAGACCCTGAATACCCTGTAGACTCATCCCTAAAATACCAAAAAAGAAAAAAAGTAAATTTAAGAAAGACCACCCACTGAGCTTTAATGTAAAGGGATCCGCCCTGAGGGTGGGGCGACGCAGCCCCTGGGCTTCCCTTTGCCTCCTCGGCTGCCAGGCCCTGAGACCTGGATTTTGCCATCCACCAGGCAGTATCACATAGTCCTTTGGAAGAAAAGGGTCTGCTGCTGGGTCTCCAGGTCCGCACAGCCAGGACCGCGCTCTCAGCAAGCTGCATTTAGACAGGAGTGGGGGATATCCTGCTTGGCTTTGGCTGGGGAGCCGGACAGCTCACCACAGTTTCTGCTCGGAGCCTGCACTCCGTCCCCACACCTCTCCTTGAATATCCTGGCAAGGTGCCGGGCTCTGCGTCCCTCCTCTGCGGAGTGGAATCGCAAGGATTCCCTTCCACCTGCCCCATGAGGTTGATAATAAGCATGAGTATTAGCTGCAACCTGCAGTACACTTTATAAATGGAAAGTGACGTTTCTACCGTGGGCCTTGGGTTTTTCTCTTACTTTCTCCACTCTCTATGGGGGTCCAGGGGGCACTCTGGAGTAAAGCCTTCATAAAATCTGGAAAGCCAGACCCACTTCACCAGGACCTGACTCAGGGGCTCTCCCCTGCATGGCTTGAGAGCCTGTGTTCCTCCTTCCCATCCCTGGAATAGGACATGGCAGTAACTGCAGATTGGAGCTTTGCAAGGAGGGTCTGAGGTCTCCAAGAGCAGGGAGCGAGCCTGCCTGGAATGACGGCTTCTCAGTTCCTCCTCATTTCCTGCACACCTGCCCCCCCAGAACCTCATGCTGAGTGGAGAGGAAGACAACCTTCCCATACGGTGAGAACAAAAGAACTGGTAGTCCCAGAGGGCTAGGTGCAGATGAGCTTTCCATTGCTGCGACAAAACACCCGAGCTAACCAACTTATGAGGAAGGGTAAGGTTTATTGTAGCTCGGTTTGCAGATCCCAATCCACAGTCAGGGCATGGTATCAGGCTGCACGTGTGGTGCGAGCCCATCAAGGCAAGAGCGGGCCACAGAGGGAAGCCACTGCCCCCAGAGCCGGGAAGCAAAAGTGAGCAAGGAAGGAGCCAGGGCCCACAGTTCCCTTCAAGAATGCTCCAAAGAGCCCAATGCTTCCCCAGGAGCTCCACTTAGAGCACCCACCACTTCCCAACCGGGCCACCCTGTGTGCAGCCTGCGTGCGACAGCCTTCAGCAGACACCCAAGACCCAAACTCCAGAAGGTGCCACAACAAAGCGCCAGGAACGCAGCACGCGAGCAACAGAAATGCCCGTGCTAGCTGTTCTGGAGGCAGCTCTGAGTTCAAGGCTGGCGAGGCTGGCTGTCCTAAGCACTTCCCCTGGTTCTCCACATCACGCACCCTCTATGTCTCTGTACTAATCACCTCTGAGAAGGACGCTGGCCGTTTCAGATTAGGGCCAGCCCAGTCTCATGTCTCAGTTACCTCTCCACAGACACTGTCTCCAAGCACAGCCGTGTTCTGGAGATTGCAGGCTCCCCTTCCTTTTAGTGAAGGGATTGAACTCAGGACCTTGCGCTTACCGGGCAAGTGCTTATTCTACTGAGCTATCTCCCCGGCCCTCCTCTTCTTTGAAGGTATGTTCCAGCTTCCTCACAATGCCTGAAACTACAGCTTATACTGAACATTAGATATTTTCTGTCTTTAATTTTTCTTCTTGCTCTCTGTCTCTGTCCCTCCCTCTGATAAGAGTCGATACAATGCTTGAGGCAGAGCGAGGTGAATTACTATGCTTCATCATGGATGATGTTTACATCTTTGGAGTTTGAGGTATGACAGCAAAACTGCCCAAATTCCTTCTTCCTCCTTCTCCTTCTCCACAGTTTTAGGGATTATTACTATAGATATTAACAACTGCAGTGTACAATTTTTTTTCCTTATTGATGTGCAAACATTCACTCTTTTCACTTAAGTGAAGCACTTTGCAGCTTCTTTTAGGAGTCCCTGAGTCCAGCACTTGGGCACACTGGGGCCGCCATAGGTAAAGGAAGAGCTACTGGAGTAGAAGCACTGCAGTCCCACACCTGGCAGCCTGGTGCCCACGACGGCCAGGAAGCAGATGACTAAGTGACCGATGCACGGGTGCTGTGTGTGTGGTGGCCCCACTGGACAAAGGGTCATCTGGGTCCTCTAAGGGAAGGAGCAGGACAGGGTGAAATTTCATCACACCATTCAGGACAACACACAGCTATAACCTGGTGAATTGTTTACTTAATTTTGTCAGACTATCTAAAACCATGGGCAAAGTTACTGTCCTGGAGGTTAGGCCCTCCTTATCTAAATTTCAGGTGGAAAGGCAATTTCCCCTGACAACTAAAAGAAAGGATGTCAGTGCCAAGATGGAGACTGTTGGGTGTTGAGGGGAGTAATGATACATGATTATTCTTCTTTCATTCTCAAAGAAGCAATAAGCTAGGCCACGTACATTAACATTCAACACTTGGTTGATGAATAAGAATTAGGACTCTGAAAAAGTCTCCAAGCTTCTCTTGATTTTCATTTTGTTTTCTTCCTACCATTCTGACCCCAGGGAAAGGAGAGAGTCATGGTTTAGCAACCAAATAAAATAATACTTGATGCTGTTTGTTGGAGATGATATCTGTGATTGAGATCTTTATCTTTGCAACAAGAGAACTAAGGCCAACGGGCTCTCCCCAGCCCAGAGTGGTGGCCTGGGGTGGGGCAGAGGGCACCAAGACTTCTGAAAGAAGCAGGAAAGGAGGCGGCCTCTGTGCCTGCTGTGATGGTGAGCTGTTGAGGGGTATCCGTGTCCTAGGTACAGGGGCTGCACCATGGCTGCAGGACCAGCAGGCAGCCTGAATCCCCACTGCAGGGCCCCTCCTGAACAGAAGAAAGTGACAGAGACAGCGAGGGGGCTGTCTGGACAGGGCTAGGACACAGGGAGCATTGTGACCGGGGGCAGGGCCTGCAAGGGCAGGACCTTGCGGTGATGAAGGAGGAGGTGGGAGCAGCTGACCTGAGGAAGCACCCCACACCCCTCAGTGCTGGCCCGAGGAAGCACCCCATTCCCCTCAGTGCTGGCCCAAGGAAGCGCCCCATACCTCCTCAGGGCATTTATCGGGTCCAGAAGAAGCTGCAGAAGTGAACACAGTGAGAGACACCGCTCCTCATGGCACTGTGGTGAACACAGCTTTGCTGGGGGCCAAAGGTGACCTCTGCAACGAGAGCAGCTTATATGATCCAGCCCACTTTATTTACTTTGATTTCCCTCAGCTTCCTAAATAGAAAACAGTTCTCCTCAACAGGCCAATCCCAACTAAAAGGGAAGGAAATTGTCTTTATTTCCATGAAGCGCGGGCTGTGAAGACGGAAGAGACTCCCCTTTGGCAACTCCCTGAGGTGAGTTCTGGATGCCCATTTGGCTCCTAAGCTAAGACAGTGAGACACCAGAGACCAGAAGACACTAGAACCTGAGAAGGGACTTGTCTTGCCTGACAGACTCCTTTCAATGACCCAGCGGGACCAGCATCTTGATCGTGACACAAGGAGGCCCCCCCTGGACGACCCAGGTCTTCCACTCGTCACTCAAGGCCAGTGACCTCCCGGAGGTGGCCCAAGGTGAAGGTGAGTCATGGACAGAGGGAAGGAGAGTGAAGCGACAGTGAGGCGTGCTCAGAACACAGGCTGAGTGGTGCCACGTGGGTCCGGAGAGTCAGCTCACCCCATCAGGAAAGGCCCGAGATTTAGGCAGAGCCCTGTGGGTCTTTTCTCTATGTTCAGAAATGGCTCGCTCAGATAATGGTCTTAATTAAAAATGAGTGAAGACAAATATTGTTTTGGGGACCCAGGGTGGATGAATCCAGCACTTTTGATGATACCTCAGAAAGTCTTCTGTAGACTTGGATTATGGAGTGCAATACAGAATGCCCAGGAAAGTTGAGTTCACATAAATGAGGAATAATTGTTAGTTTATCCCATGTATATCTGGGGTGTGTTTATGTTATAAAATTATGTGTTATTTATCTGAAATTCACATCCTCTCTGGTTACTTGCTAAATCTGGTAACCAAATAAATAAATAAATCTGGTAACCACCAGCAGATGTCATTTATCAAGTTGTAAGAGACAGATACAGGCTGTACATGTCACTTGCAGAGGCTGCTGAACAGATGTGTGTGTGCGTGTGTGCATGTGTGTGGTGTATGCGTGTGTGCGTGTGTGTGCGTGTGTGCACATGTGACATCACAGATGGCTCTCCAGCTTCCTGCAAGGACTTGCTCAGCTTTTCCTGGACTGCAATCTCAGGACATCCTATCCAACTGGCTCAATCAGAACACTTTTTTGTCCCTGTAACTGGGAACCCAAGGACAAGCTATGCCCAGGTATAGTGTGCAGTTTGTGACACCAAGCATGGTCCATAAGTTCAGGTTTTCATCTTCAGTGCCAACTCCAGCTGTGGGCTTGGAAAAAGACGGTGGCAGCACATCCAGCATCTCTTCCACACATTACCGCGTCACTGGCGAATTCTGAGATGCAGCAAAGAACAAGACCAAGGTAGGGAGCTATTCTGTGTTCTTTAGTATCCTGTGCTTGGGTCTGTGACCAGTGAAGAACACGACAAGAAGTACAGAACAGAGCCAAAGGGAGCAGGCTGGAGAATGTGTAGTAGTACCCATTCTTAAAGTGTACTACGAACACTTTAAGAATGAAAACAACAGCCATGTAAAAGCTTCCATCAAAGCTGACTGGTGAATAATGGTCAAAAGACAAAAGGAAAAAGGAGCAAGACATTCACAGGGCCATCTGAACCACTGTCTTCACACTATACTCTCAAATAGAGTGGGACTCCTGAAGACTTTTGGTTTTCCCTTCCTGCCTTTAATAAATAACCTGTTGCTGATGGTGACGGTTCAGATTTCAGATGTCTCCCCAGAGTCTTATGTTGGGACGTGGGGTTTATAGAAGATGATTGGATTATCAGGTGCGATACTCCACCACTGTTGGGCTCACAGCTGAAGATGCTGTTACGGTGTGGTGAGTGGCAGGAAGAGGTGCGTCCTGAGAAGGGGACCAGAGGAGGCCTGGGGTCCTCCATCCTCTCTGCCTCCAGACCTCTGCGGGCTGTGCGGCTCTCCTTCCCCAGGTGCTTTCACCATGCTGTTTCTGCCCTGAAGCCAGTCAGCCATGGACTGAACCCACAAAGCCATGAGCCCAAGTCGACTTCATCTACTTAAGTTGCTGGCATTGAGTATCTCGTGTCAGCCCTGGGAAAGCTGATGAACACGCTGAGAAGTGCACCAAGTGTGGGGCTCAGGAGGGGTTTTCTCCCTACTCTACAAAGGCAATACTCAGAATGATTCACTGACAACTTCTTTGTTGTCGCATTCCAGCAAACAAGAGACTGCATGGCTTGGCCCTTGCTCGCTCCGTCAGCTGGCTCTTCTATAAGTCAGTCATATAGCATGCAGGACTATTTATTCAGGAGCAAAGCTATGTGATCACTAGAGATGATTTTTCAAATACGAGTAAAAAGCAGCTATTTGAGAAATAATGCCAAAGGGCCCACACTACAACACAGTGAGAGAAACAGAAAACACTGCAAATGCATCTCAGCCAGACTTCCCTAAAGGGCAGAGAACATGCACAAGGGCATGTTAAAGTTTTGAAACATCAAATACCAAATGAAATGTTTCAGATTTGAAGCCAAATTTTCTATGACACATGGAGGTGGGGCTAACATAGCTAATGAAAATCTTTCTTAAAAATCTGGAATTTTTATCTTCTATTATTTCTAGGTAGCTAAAATTTAGAATAAAGCATATGATATAAAAATGAACCCTTTGCATCTTCATGGTATTTGCCATTCCCCCAATTAGTCAGAAACAAAGATAGATTGATAGATCGACGGATCGATAGATATCTTTTTTTTTTGAAGAATCACTTGCACTCGACTTCAAAGCACTGTGAGGTCTTCTTCCTACAGTTGTTATTGATGGAAAAGGGCAGCCCTAATGTGCTTCACGCTGCTGGGGCAGCAATCACACGGTGACAGAAGAGCAGATTTATTCCTTCCGGGTTTGGCAGTTGAGGAGTCCAGGGTGAGCGTCTGCACATGATGACAGCGGGAAGGTGGCAGGCCAAGCGACATACGAGGGAGCAGGAGAAGGAAAAGAGGAAGGAGGAGTGGAAAGGGGGAGAAAAGGAGGCCTACACTTGTATTTGTGACAAGTGCACTCTCCTGACAGTTAACGCTCTCCTCTAACAACACCATGAATTCGTTCTCGAAATCGTACCCTCTGCCTGTGATGTAAGCACCCCTCTCGCCTTTCGCACAGTTGCACTGGTGATTACATTTCCAGCGCAAGAACTCAGAACACAGTAAGGGTACCTGTGGGAATCCAAAGGCCTGCTTTAACCTAGTGGGCCTAGTGGTCTCATGCAGGCCCGCCCAACCTTTGTGATGGCAAGCCAATGAGCTTCCTGGGATGCAAGTCTCTTGCATCAGACAGGAGAGCCCTCTGCTGCATGAGACAGACAGCCAATCCCAGTGGCTTATCTAAAAAAAAGGTTGAAGTTTCTAAGAATGTACGAGGAGGCCAGGGCCACAGCATCACCACTCCAGCTGCTGCTTCCTTCCCTCTCCACCACCCTCAGCCAGTGACTTTCATCTTCTTGCATGTTCTCTTTCCATGGCGAGAGACTATTCCACCTCCAGACTCAGTGGAAGGGCTGGCCAAATAGCTCAGTGGATTAAAGTGCCTGCAAGCAGGTGCAGGGGCCGGGGGTTCCATCCCCAGGCCTGCCGTGCCAACCCCACCCATGGGACACACTGAGACGACAGTTGAGACTGGTCGTGGTGGTGCGCACCTGTAATCTCAGCTCTTGAGAGGCTGAAAACAGACGGATCACTACAAGTCTTATCTAGTAGTGAGACCCTGAACACCTTGTAGACCCTTCCCTAAAATACAAAAAAAGAAAAGAAACAGTGGAAAGAACATTACCTTCCACAGAAACTGAGATTACCTCATGCCTTTCACGGAGTAGCGGAGGGCCAGCAGGTCAGCCAATCAGGAAGGGGAAGGGGAGTCAGCTCCCTCCCAGGTCCTCAGCAACCTTAATAACATGAAAGTTCTGTTGGTCAGAAAGAAGAGCACAGCACATGTTTGGACAGTGGACATCAAGGTCCACCGTGTGCCCTATACGCAGTATGGCTTTTTCAGCCCCCCATTCCGTCAGTCGCCCACTCCCTCACTCAGCAAATGCACGCTAGGGGCTGAGGCACAGAACTCAGTGTTCGGGCACACACTTCATGTGTGCAAAGCTCTGGCTTCAGTCTCCAGTACAAGCTGTGTGCCTGCCACTCTCAGCAGCTTCTAGGTGCTGGGGTCGCAGGTGTGACTCCGAGCACTAATGGTGGAACAAGAAATATTGATTGCCTGGCAATCCTGGGCCACCTGGGCAAACAGAGTTCTCACACACAAAACAGAGGCATCACTTTCTCCTTCAATGATGAGAAAAGCTAAAGCCCAGCGAGAGAAAGTGATAGGTCAAGGCTGCCTCGAGGGTCTAACTGCAACCTGAGTTATGAATTCTACTTGCTATTTTTTCCCCGAATCCTCTCATTCGGGGTTTTAGAATATCTAGCTCCTCCTGGACCATGAGCAGGGTAAGACCCCGCCATGGGAGGGAGAAGTCTCATGATTCCAGAGTTCTTGAGGACCCAGGCTACCTCCTACATATCTGTAGAACAATCCTAGAGGTGAGTGACCATCAGGATACCACTCAAGGTAGTCCATTTTCATGTCACCTTTTAAGTCATATAAAAGCACTGGAACTTTCTTACACTGTTGCTGGTGAGAAAAAGAGTAAAGCACAGGCTTCATGAGCAGACATCCAGGTACTCTGTGTGCTCTATACCAAATACGGTGTAAGCCTTTGGAGGGCGGGTGGGAAAGAGCCCGGGAAGAGCATGCACACCTTCATGCCCACTGATGCAGGCCTAGGAAAGCATTTGAATGCAGAAGTCCTGCACATACTATGCTGTGCACTGCGGCGCTAGCATAACAATGGGCTAACAATCCCAGCATGCATCAGTAGGAGAACACATGCATAAATGAGCGCACACACACTCAGTCAAATGTTCCACAGCCGCGAACTGCGATGCTAGGAAGACTCTCTCATCAAGAAAAATGCTTCGAGAATGTCTAAGTGAGAACTGCGAGACGCCAACCCATGTGCAAACTATTATTACCACTTTTAAATATACACCCAAGAGAGCAAGACTTTAAAACGGCAGTGGTGGGTAAGGGATGATGTGATTATCCGGGTCAGGTTCTAAGCAACTCGCTTCTGTCGGTCTTCAGAGTTTTGTCTGTGTTTACATGACATGAATAGAAAAATGAATTTGTCACTTGGAAAAGTGAAGGGTAATTAAGTATTTACTCAACTATTTTGCCTTCTCTGCTGTGGTGTATAAATTCTAGTGAGAAAGCACAACATAAATAATCCTTTCACTCATACGGTTTACGTGAAAGGTAGGAAAAGGACAAAATAGAAACTCAAAAGTAGTATCTATTCGGAACCTTATCAAACTTAGGAGGATTTCATTTTAACCTACTTGTAATAACTTAATAGAATTTAAGACAGTCCTTTTCTCTATACTCAAACTGCTAAGTTCAAAGAAAACGTTTTCCTGAGTCAAGCAGAATATTGTGGCCAAAGTCCAGATCTCCCGGCCAAAAGATTCGCTGATTTCCCTTGAATCACTTGGGCAAGCCGAGCAAAAGGCTTCCTTTTAGCCCAGCTATAATTCCATTTTACAGTGCAGGGCAGGTATTACCTGCTTTTCCATTTTCTCTTTCCAACAAAATTGCCTAAGCAGGGCTAGCTAGTGCATTTGCAAGCAGAGTTATTATCTCCACATTTGACTGACTTGCCCCGACCTGTAGAAGCAATCACACTGGAGAAAGGAAGCTTCTTGTACCACTGGAGGATGGGAAGGAGCTCAGCCCTAAATCGGGCCCTGGCCCCCGAGGACCGCTTTCCCCTGGGCCTCTCCTGACCAGGGCGCGGAGCGACTCTCCGGAGGGTGAGCACAGGCCATGCGTCATTTCCCCAATGTCTCCGGGCACTCACCTGATTTAAAGATTTGTACTCAAATTCCTATTATTAGGGAAACAAGAAGGATTCAGTCTCCATCTTGAAGGAGTTTGCAGGTCAGTGATGGATGGGATACACACATTAAAAAATGAAAAAGAAAATTGGCCATGAAGGAAGGGTGTAGTGAGAGGGTGCTGTGAAAGAGACTCAAGCTCGAGATTTTAGGTTCAAACACAGGAGACTGAGCAAGAACAGAATGGACTCCCAAGGCTGTTCTAGCACTGTGCCTTGCACGTTAGTTCCATACATCTACACATCTAGGTGGGGCAGGGAGTGGCGGGGAGCAAACCAAAGGCACGCGTGCACAGTGGGCTGTTTGTGCCATTGGAAGCTCTAAACACCTCACCATCACCGATCTACTTTCTCAACTCTAAGGAGCAAAGTGGAGACTTTTTCAAAATCAGGTGAGCAACAGATATAAAGCCTGGCTCGCCACTGATGGGACGGGAGGGGACCAGCAGTTGTCGTACTTTTTGCATAACCCAGAGAAACCTGAGCAGTCCAGAAGGAACCCAGATCCCTGGCAAGTTGAGTCAGAGGGAACAGGAAGAGCTCTCTGAGAGCCACATGCCAGCCTGGAAGTACTGGAGCTCAGGAGGCTGGAGCTCAGCAACTCCACTACTAAAGGACCACAGGAGAGAGGGGAGCACTGAGGCTCTGACTTGCAGGACACAACAGTTTGGCCCTATGCAACCAGCCCATCAATATACTGTTACCAAACTCAGTACGCCTTCAGTCAGGGAACAGGGAAGGTCATTCCCTCTCTCAAAGTCAGCGAAGCCTGGAGCCAAATTGCAGCGAGAGAACCATCTCTGAGCACACCAGCACCTGCAGCTCCTTCACACCCCCTCCTTTTCCCTCAGAGGAGGGGCTCACAGCTCTCAGCTGTGCAAAATGTGCAAGTTCTGGGGATTTAAGGCACTACATAGCTCATGTGATTAATAGCGCTGTATTGCATACTTAAAATTTTGCTCAGAGCACAGACTTTCTGTTAAGTGCTCCTACTGTGAAAGGAACAGACAAACACAAAAGGGAAGAGAGGAAACTTTTGAGGGTGGCAGTAAGTTCATGGCATTGTGGTGCAGATTCTGTGGTGTACCCTTAACTCCAAACTCCAAATTGGTACAGCATCTGTTTGCCAATCACAAAACACTAAGTGACTCAAAACAAAGCTAAAGACAATCACAAAGGACCACAGAGTGAATGGTTCTAAAATATGCAGACAGGTTAGTAGAGAAATAGACAGGTGTTTGCCAAGAGCAAGGGATGAGAGAAACAGTGAGGGGACATTGGCTACAGGCTGCAGGGATTTCTTCCAGGGGCTATATAACCATTCTAAAATTGACTGTGGTGACAGTTGCAAAGTTCTCTGACTATACTAAAGGTATTGAGTAGCTTTGAGTGGATGAGTGGATATTTCACTTCAAAGGAGTGAACTATGTGTTATGTAAATTATATCTCAATAAAGCTGTTTTAATAAAATGAAACAGACCATGTCTAAATGCATCATTTGGAAATGCTTTCAAGCCGGTGACAATACTTCAGGATCATCACCTTGTAGAGTGGAACTAGCAGCAGCCACCATATTGGCCAGGCTTCTGCCGATAACGTTGAGTTGGTCCTCCAAGTCAAGTCCCCTGTCAGCAGATAAACATCTGAAGCACTAGGAAGAGTCCAAAAGATGGCTCTGAGCAGCAGGCCACGCCCACGGAGACAAATCAGAAATGCTTTGCTTGTGTTTGTGTGTCTCATGTCTCATACAGAACCTGAAAGATGTACAGTAGAGTGAACATTAAATCATTAGTTCTCATGGCAAAATATCCCCACATAGCAATTTGCTAGTTATGCGACCTGGAGCTAGCTCTCCATGCATTCTCACAGCCTTAATTTTTATCCATGCATTTTATTGTTTATTTCCAAATGGGCTGTTGGGAGGATCAGAAAAATGACTGTACAAAGCCTGGTGCAGGATAAGCCCTCAGAAAAATAGTGATCATTGTTACTCTTCTAAAATTTTGAGGAAGAGGAACTTCATGTCCTTGGAATATCTGGCTCAGTGTCTAGACTCTCTAATGAGTAAGAAGTCATTTTGTAATATTGTAGAACAACTTCTCCCCAAAAGGTTAACCATGGGTACAAGGAGCAGTCAAGAAATTAACTCATTAGATTTTATTTTTCAGGCCAAAGCAAAAGGTAGGAGCACTGTTTCTGGGGCCTGATAAATGAATACGGTCTGTGCAGAAAACAAATATAAAGCCACAGTTTTTCCCAGTGGCAGAAAGAACACCGAGACATCCCAGCAACTTCTTTTTTTTTTTTTTTAATAATTTTATTGAGAAACAAATAGCAACGAGACAGTTTCGAAACCGATTAGTAGGACAGTTTCAATAATTAATACATTGCATATTGTTGTCTTCATAGTGGTTATTCATAGTACAAGATGCAGAGAAGATATCCTGTCCAAATATTATTATGACAAATCTTTCTTCTCATTAAACCAAGAGAAAGCAGCTGTATATCTATCCTATTTTGTATACACAGATACAAAATTGTCCCTCATTTGTATCCCCTTTTTTGTTTAGTTTTGTCAGAGATATGTATTCCATTACCACTTAAATATTGTGATATATAAATTCAGCAAAATAATCCAATATAGTCCAGTAGTCCATAATAGCAGTGGGTTTTCCATAAGACTGGTAATGTCAGAGTTGTTGACTTGAGCTTTTCACAGCTCAGCATGTTAATATGGTTTTACTTTTTTATACCACGTTTTTATACTTTTCTGCTGGTTAAGACCAAGATGAAGCAAGGCCTATATAACAAGAAATCAGGCTCAGTAGAATAAGTGCTTCACTGGCAAGCACAAGGGTATGAGTTTAATCCCCAGTTCTGCAAAAAAAGAAAAGAAAAAAGAAATGTAACTTATGTATCTGACAAGGTCAGTCAAATCCCCTCAGGATTTACCCTGAAATCCTGTACCACAGTTTGTAATCCTTTGTCAGTGTCAGCCATGTGGATGAGTCACAGCCATTGCTTGACCAATTTGCTCTCTGTGAAAGCCTAGTAGAATGTTTTCTCTCCATGTGACTGCCCTTAGACACACTCTACATCATAGATCACTTTCCTCTGTGGCCCCATAATCTCCTTGATCAGAAAATTTGGGACACAACTGAGTTACAGTACACTACAGTACAAATCCTCCTATGTCCTGAGTCCTCACTGACCTTGAAAGGTTAGGGCCAAAATGTTCACTGTCCTTGTAACCCTTCTTTTTCTCTAATTTTTGGTCTACCAACTTAAGTTGTTAATCCTCCAGAAGGGAAGCTTAATAATATTATTACCCTATAATATAGGCAGTTGAGCTTAACCTCATTATCTGTCTGAATATCAAACATCTTAGACATAACATGGAACAGGTATTTTCCATAAAGTATTGATATGTTAAACATTAAATCCCTACAGAATGTGAAAAAAAGAAAAATAAATAATATTTTTAAAAATAATAATAAATAATTACACATTTTTACACAGAAATTTAGAAATCTAACCATATACAGCATTGTAGCAGGACAGTCCTATGACATTTTTTTCTTGCCTCTTGTTTTCATTTCTTACCCTTTTTTTAAGCAAACATTTACTTGAGAGACAGTATGGCAGTAATTGGTCTGACATGACAAGCAGCACGTATTTAGAAGACCAGAATGATAGAAATTCCAAGCATGACCCTAGTATTACACATTGCTATCTTCAGTGCATTTGCTTAGTTCACAGGTATCAGCATATATAGTTAGTCAGGGTTTATCCTACCAATTAACTGCCTGTTTCAAAACTCTGCTGAAGACTCTCAGGATCATTGCCTTAACTGTCTTGTGCATATAAATATATGGCTTTGCCCCTGTTACATTTCCTAGCTTTTCTCCTTGCCCTGTCTTTGTTGTTTAAACCTTAAGTTCTTGCTTTGCTTTTAATTGTGTCATATCTTTCTATTTGTATTTCTTCTTTTGAGTTCTTATACTAGGGAGAGACTATACAATATTTAAACATATGAGTCTGGTTTATTTCACTTATGAGTGTATCTTCAAGTGGCATCCACTTAAATATAAAGGCTTTGAGTTTATCATTCTTTATAGCTGAGTAATACTCCATTGTATACAAATGCCACATCTTTTTCATTCATTCCTCATGTGATGGACATCTTGGTTGATTCCAAGATTTGGCTATCACAAATTGTGCTGCTATAAACATAGGTACACATATATCACTATAACATGATGCTTTCAGTTGCCCTGGGAAAATTCCCAGTAGGATGATACCAGCAACTTCTTGAGCTCTTTTTGATCTCGTAAAATATATTGGAAAGGAAAACAAAAACGATACCCTTCAAGTGTTCTACTGCTATGAACCTGTAAATCCTAGTGGTGCTAAAAAATGGAGCAAGAGATAAATTGCCATCTCATTTGTCCTGCAGTCTTCCTAAGCCTAATAATTTGGAAGCAAGAATCGCAGAGTTCCTATGTCTTTTGATGTCTATCACCACCAGAGTACCCGGCACATGGTGGGTCCTAGTAAGTAGTAGCTGCTCAAAAGGTCACGGCTGTGATGATAATTTGGAAGAAAACCAACGTATAGCCATCATTTTAGCTTATTTTGTCTTCCTCTTTCCCCAAAGCACTCGACCCCCACGGCTGGGGCAGCCATCAGCCACCAGCCCCACATCTACACATCCAACGTGGGCGACCGTGGACAGGCTTCCTTGTAAGGCGCCTTGCCCAGGCACTCAGTAGGCCTGTCCTCGACATGGCACAGTTTCTCACCCCAAGCATGTCAGTGGGTCTTCATAAAGGTGGTCTGGTGTGCGGAGCTACGAAAAGCTCAGCCTAAATGAGAGCTGATGCTGCCATCCCCAAACTTGCCTTTCTGTGATCATTGATTATTTTTCTGCATCATCAAAAGGGCAGATGATTGACACTGGACTGGATCACACATCTCCCCAGTTTCCAACTGCCCACGAACCTCAGTAAAAACAATCAACAGAGAGATTCCCCAAACAGCACTATCTTTATCTCAGAAGCACCGAGCGCCACAACGTGAGTGCACATGCTCGGATGGACTCTGGGCATATGCAGAGAGGATGAGGCCTATGGAGGTCTGAAAAGACAAAAATGGTGAGGCTTACCCCAGGTATTTTTAAAAATAATTTTTAGCCACACCAATTCACAACAAGAATGGCTTCAGTCTGAGATCGATCAGATGGCCGCTGGGGAGGCGTCTCTGTAGTACTTTCTGCATACTTGTATTCCGGGCAGAGTTCTCTGTGGGCATAACTCTTAGGCAATCATGCACAGTTCCTGGGCCTGGGATGCACCCTCTCAACCTGTGCTGCTCTCAGGAGCTCTGCAAAGCAATCTCCATGCAGGGGGCAGGGTGGAAAAGGCCCCTGGCTGCCTCAAGAGGGCTGACTGCCTGGAGGATTGTCTGGTTCTGCAGGGGGGTTGTCCATTGCATCTGCAGCATTTTGAGTGTACAGTTAAGTGACACTAAGTATATTAATACTGTTGTGTAAATATCACCACCATTCATCTCCAGAATTTTACATCTTGCAGAACTGAAACTGTCTTCCTTAAATCATTTTCCTTTTCTTCCATGCCTGGCACTCCTCATTCTACTTCTCCCCTGATGTAGATAAAATTATACACATTTATCCTTTTGTGTCTGGCTTATTTCACTTAGAATAATGTCTTCATGAGTCATCCATGCTACAGACTATGTTAGAACTTTCTAATCTGTGTTATAGAATATGTTAGAGTTTTCTTCCTTTTGAAGACCCTCATTCTGGAATGGCAGCAACCAGCTGGGTTTGAGCCATTGCCTGAGAGTGAACTCTCTGGTCCCTAACAAACTTCTCCCACCTGTGAACTTCACCCAGGTATACTACCTGCAGTGCTGTCTTCACACATGAATTGCTGCCATTGCTGTATGTAAATTCTGTTTGGGGTTCAGTTTTGTGAACCTCAACTGTGCACATGGGTGAGATATGCTGTACAGCATGGTGCTGTTCACAGACTCTGTAGACCCTGACCAGAAAGAGAAGGTGTGGAGCACCTAGCATCACACTGGGCCACACCACACACATGCACAGACCTGCTCACATCCCTAGGTGTCCCTCCCTGCCCCTAGGAGGCTCACAGCTCTTAACAGTGATACACCGAGTAATCAGTCAGCCCTGGTACC
Source organism: Ctenomys sociabilis (assembly GCA_004027165.1). Classification (NCBI taxonomy): domain Eukaryota; kingdom Metazoa; phylum Chordata; class Mammalia; order Rodentia; family Ctenomyidae; genus Ctenomys; species Ctenomys sociabilis. The sequence goes on from PVKA01005874.1 coordinate 15,573, forward strand.
TTAGGGACCCTCATGACATCCTAGAAAGGAAAGTAGCCAACCTTCCCTTACCAGATTGGTCTTCACTGCCCAGAGTGGCACTGCTGGGTCACATTCATAATTCTTAGTATGCTGTCTCTTTAAGCCAGCTTTTCTTTAATCCCCAACAAAGAAAAAAATCCCTCTGCAGAAATCATGTTAAGAGCATCCTTGATCATATTCCTATGCTTAACAACCCTCTCAGGGGCCAGAGATGTAGCTCAGTAGAATAAGCACTTGTCTGGCAAATGCAAGGCCCTGAGTTCAATTCACAGTACTGCAAAAAAAAAAAAAAAAAAAAAAAAAAAAAAAAAAAAAAAAAAAAAAAAAAAAAAAAAAAAAAAAAAAAGAAAAAGAAAAAGAAAGAAAGAAAGAAAAAAAAAACCTTCTCTTCCAGTTTTTTGGGACAATGTAAAAACATACCATCTCAGCTGATCTTTTAGACAAACATGAAAGAACTACTCACAATCCTTTGCAAACCATATGCAGCCTTTTCCTCCAGCCAATGGATCTTATTTCTCAAATTTGTGTCCCTTTCAACCCATGGCAACATACTGAGTCCTAGCTAGGCATCATGATGCACATCTGTAACCCCAGCACTTGAGAGGCCAAGGCAAGAAGATTATTGTGAGTTAAAACCCAGCCTGGGCTGCATATTAAGTTCTAGGCCAGCCTGAATTACATAGTGAGATCCTGTCTCAGAGAGAGAGAGAGAGAGAGAGAGAGAGAGAGAGAGAAAACAAGACTGAATCCTTCAGTCTCCATCTGCCTCTAGAAGGACCCCTTTCCCCCTTTCCTGCTGACTCTGTGAGCTCTCTAATGCAACCTCTGCCATTGTACGCATCCCAGTCTCTTGAGGACCTGGACCCTTGCTACTCACACTGTAAATCCTGACCCTAGAGCTCTAGTGCTGCCTGAGAGCTTTTTCTAGGCCTCACTCCACACTCACAGAGTCAGAGCCTACAGATGAGCTCCCCAGCTGTTCCATGTAGAGAGGGCACTTTAAGAGACCCTGACTGATGTTCCCCAGCTTGGTTGGCAATATTATTATGAGAAAAAATTGAAGTCTTTTCCCAAATTATAGCAATGATACATCAACCTGGCCACTAGCCAGTCTGAAGAGAGTTGCCAGTCTTACAGGGTCAATTCTGTAGAAAGGAAAGATCATAAAATACTGATGAAAATTTATCTCAATTTAACATGTATTGAGTACCTACTATGGGCTGACTACAGACATTCATAGGACAGTGCCTTCAAATGGTGCAAATAACTTACACCCTTGGAAGGCATACAGATCAAGAGCTCCAATATATGTTGGACTCTAATAAATAGGGTAAGCGATGTCCTACGCAGCCAAAGATAGAAAAATATGGCCAGTATTAGCTCTAGAAGAAATGACTCTTTTCTTAGGGAAGGCTCCTAGTAAGACATTGCTGATCCACAGGTATATGTGGGTGTGCAACACCTCCCTCCATAGAAATACAGGAGGAAGAAGAATCCATACTTCTTCAGTAGTTTCTTGTCTCCTTCTTGCCTTTATGCATTTTGAGTTGATTTTTTACGTAGTGAGAGAGAGGGGTCAAGTTTAATTATTTGTATGTGGAGATGAAGTTTTCCCAGCACCATGTATTAAACAGGCTGTCCTTCATCCATGATAAAGTGTGAAATCCTGCTCTTTGTCACATCACAGGTGAGGCTGCAAGACACTGTGTTATAAATAATAAGCCAGGAATGGACAGGCAAACGTAGCATGATCTCACTCCTGTGAAAAATCTGAAAGTATTGATTTCACAGAAATTAAGGGAATATGGTGACTGCAGGTTAATGTGAGGGGAGGGACAAGGGGTGAGGAGCAGTTGGCCAAAGTACACAATTTTGGGCCAGCCAAATAGCTCAGCGGAACCTGCTTGGGAAGACGCAGCAGCCAGGTTTCAATCCCTGACCAGCAGTGTGGGCCCCACCCCCCTGGGGCACGCTGAGTCAGCAATTGAGACTGGGCATGGTAGCATGCGCCTGTAATCCCAGCTCTTTGGGAGGCTGAACACAGGCAGGTTACTATGAGTCCAATCTACATAGTGAGACCCTAATAGACTCTAAAATACAAAAAAAGTACACAATCTCAAGTGAGTTATGAGGAGTAAGCTATGGCTTTCTAAGCACAGCAGGATAATTACAGCTGACAATGAATTCTGTATTTCAACTGAACCAGAAAAGAAGATACTGAATCTTCTCACCACAAATAAATGAATAGTCTACATACAACTCCTGTGACTTCAGGATCACACGATGTATATATGTACCAAAATATAATATGATTCTCCATAACCATGTGCAATTATTGTCAATGTGATTTAAAAAGAAAAAACCAGCACACATCCGCCTCAGCCAATCTGCCACCCAACCTAGTTCTTTCATGGGATGAATTGTCCTTGTCACATCTAGTGCTAATCGTGAATCTGAATTGCTTCTCTTGTTGTTGCTCAAAGATTTTTGATCATAAACTTTTCCTCTCTCTCAGCTTAGAATAATTCTGCCACCTCCCACAATGACAATGCCTACCCACACTTTTGGATATCACAACTAGAATTACATTTCTGGTATGCAGTGGGATAGAAGTCAAGGATGCTACCAAATGTCCTAGAATGTTCAAGAACTTGCACAGAAGTCATTTGGTCCCAGATACCTACAGTGCTGGGGCTGAGAAGCTAGGTCACAGTCACCCAACATACAGAGGTGGCGCAGTATTTCAGGCATGGGCTGAATTTTGTCCCCCAAAAGTCCCATGGTGAAGGCCTTCAAGGAAATAATTTAGATGAGACAAGGTTCTAAAAGAGGGGCCCTGATCCAATAGGGCCCTTGTCTGAAGAAAAGAGCCACCAGAGTGCTCTCTCTGTATAGAAAGAGAAGGAAAGAGGCAGCAAGGGAGAAAGGGGAGCAAGGAAGGGAGGGAGATCATGTGTACAAAACACGAGAACACTGTGGGAAGCTGGCCCTCCAGAAGGCAATGGGAGGGCCATCACCAGGACCTGACTGTGCTGACACCCTCATCTTGACATGTAATCTCCAGAACTACAAGAAAGAAGGGAAAAAAAAAAAAAAAACTACTGTTTGAATCACCCAATGTGTGGTTAATTTTTGTATCGCAGCTCAAGCCATCTCACACAGTTCCCATCTTAAGCAATGATCTTCCAGAACACAAATGCACATAACTGGTAAGTGGGTAAACAAAATTCAGTACGTCCTCGAGGCAGAATAGCACTCAGCCTGAAAAAGAGTGATGCCGTGGTTGGTGCAACGAGAATGAGCTCTGGGGTGAGCGGAGGAGCCCACCCAGGCCAGTGCACTGTATGGTTTCGTTGTTGACATCTCCATAGCAGGGAAATCTAAAGAGACAAGGAGTGGATTGGTGTCTGCCGGGGCTGGGGGGACTGGATCATCGGCGGACAGAGGCAAAGGGCTCTCCTGGGGAGACAGGCGTGCTCCAAAACCAGTGTGCAGCTGCGGCTGCCACCCAGTTCCCCTCTGGCAAGCCAGCAGGCTACACGCTGCAAGTGCTGGCATTTTGCTTGTCAGGTTGATCTCCATCAAGGTGCTTAAAATAAGTTATTAAGCCGAAAATGTTTTATAAAAGTATTTTTAAATTTCCATAGTCCTTATCTTCAACTACATTTCTCAACTTTTATCTGCAGCAAAACTGACCTTGAGTTTTCACTACCTGCATTTCTACTTTTTGTTTCATGGCTTCTTCTCTGCCCACTCCCAACGAGCTTTCGCCTGCTAACCTTGGTCTCAGCAAATCATAAGATCTCTGATGTTGCCAAATCTGACAGGCAATTTTCAGGCCTCAACGCAGCGTCTGCAGCATTTCACACCAGCTTGGCCTAGTCCAGACGCCTCGCTTCTGTTGGCACCCAACATCATGCTCCACCTGCACAGCTCTCGCTCCTTGCTGCTCACTGGAAATAGGAAACAGAAGCAGGGCATGGGCTTCCCTCCCTCTCAGGGTTGTGAACACCGCCTACATCTGCAGACCCTTCACTATGTGTCTCCGCCCCACTCCCCACTTTGCCCTAGCTGCCTTTGTGTCTTTTCTGGACTGTTGCAGTCACCTGCCAAGTGTACTGTCTCCCACTGGTTCCCATAATGCACAGCCTTGCTCCTGAGGCATCAGTGGAGCACCCACTGTCCCTGTAGGGTCTGACAACCCCTGTGAAGGGGATGGTATTTTCTAGGGAAGCAACAATGACCCTGTCTCAAAGGGCCCATTAGCTGTAAGGGACAAGGACACAAAGGTGTACGATAGTGCGAGGTCACACAGGACAGGAAGAAATAAATGTGAGCAGGAGGGAACCCCAAAAGATGAGGGACAGTCATAGTCTCTCCTCTAACTGGAAACGGGGTCTGGGATTTGCATGATGTTCTGAGTGAATCTAGTGCCAATGCAGGAGGGGGGAGAGAGGGGAAAGAGGAAAGAGAGGAAAGAAAAAGAGAAGAAAGAGGAAAAAGGGAGAAAGAAAGAAGGGAGAAGGAGGAAGGAGAGAGGTAGAGACAGAGGGGAAATAAAGGGAGAGGGATAGTAAGAGCAGTGGACAGATCCTGTCACATCCTACAGCCCCTAGTGTCCCTCTGTGACCTGCTCAGCCTTTCCACAGGGAAATAGAACAGCTCTGTTCTATTTATGTACAATTTAATGGACTTTGATCCATTTATGTGCAACACACAATACAAGTCACATATCGCTGCTTAACTTCATCTAGTTCAGCGGGGGAAAGGGACGGATGAGTCCACTGTGACACTGTGGGGATTTGGATATCACATTATCAGACCAGGATGCTGATATCTCCCACTGCCCCTCACAGCTGGGGAACACAGCGCGGTCAGAGGCAGGAGGCCCACCCCTCGAGGCCAGTCCAGATCTCTGCCCATGACTTGGAGAAACAGCAGCTGTGCAGAAGCTTGGTCCTGGCCACACCCATTGCCTGCACCTGGGAAGAGCTCTTTGCCTTTCCTGGCTTCATGTCTGAGCATTCCAGAGTCACAGTATCCAGAGCCTGCAGCCAGGACATGGCAGTCATGGCCAAGGACAGGAGACCAGGACCACAGCGCTCCAGGAGACAGTTGGGGTGTTTCCAAGGGGCCTGGGGACATTTCTTCTGACCCCTAGGGATGGGAGGGTTGTGACCCAGTGCCCCCCTCACCCACACTGCCTTCAGAGCCCAGCCTGTTCACCTCAACGACCGGTGCTTCTGGAGCCAGCAACTTTGCAAGTCCACAACAGGGGCAGAGCTGACAGAAATGGCAACTGGCCCTGCAGTACTGGGGGACAGAGCTGCAGTGTTGCAGGGCTGGTCCAGGCAGAAGCACAAAGACAAGAGTATCTACTTAGGCACCAGTGGTAGAGGCCTGGTACAGGCGGGAGGGGCATCTAGCAGGTCCTCAGGTACCCCTACCCATCCTGTTCCCCAAACCTCAGCCCATCCTGGCCTATGGAAGGTGCCAAGACTGAGGGAGCTGGAAGCCACACAAAGCTAGAGCCCATGGGGCGGAAGGGGACAGCCGTCACATGGAGCTACTCTTCTGGTGCTTTTTGGCTGTCTGTGTCCCTGAAGAGAAGAAAGGAAGCATGGAACAGACAGGGGCACAGATGCTACCAGGACCCAGGGGAGCCCATGGTGCCTGCCCAGGCCCTATGGGCAATGGACACCCCCCCTGCAGAGCCAGCCAGTCCTCCAGGCAGTCAGCCCTCTTGAGGCAGCCAGGGGCCCCTTCCACCCTGCCCCTGCATGGAGATTGCTTTGCAGAGCTCCTGAGAGCAGCACAGGTTGAGAGGGTGCATCCCAGACTCAGGAACTGTGCCTCGGAGGCAGAGTGAGGGCAGGAAGCTACAGGGCCACACTTGGGGCAGCTCAGGAAAGGAAGCCCTGGATCACACCACCCACAGCCCAGCAGAGGCCACAGGGCAGACTCCAAGGGTCCCATGCCGTGGCCCTAGGAGTCCACCTCTCGTCAAGCATCTTCTTCAACCTGCACAGCACTATGGAAGTCTCCCTTCTTCTCTCCTCTCCCTCCTACTCCACGCCCCAGGTTGCTGCACAGACAGACACAGACACGAACAGGATCATGCTCCCAGGGATGCTCCAGGGAGGAGGAGGAGGAGGAGTCTGACTTTGCTGGTAGATAAAGTGGAAAAGTCTGTCTGCAGACCTCGGGGCTCAGGGGTGTGGCACGGAGGCACTCAGACTGCTGCAGCAGATGTGTGAGAGAAAGCACACAGCAAAGGCTTGGTGGTGGCACACCCTGGAGCAGCTGGTTGTCCTGAGAAGGGGCCAGGGGAACCCTGTGCGGACGGCCAGGGGGCGGGCAGCAGCACACAGGAGCGAGTTCGCCCCTTCCTTGGCTGTGCGTTAAGAAAGAGCCAGGGGCAGGAGAAGCATTAGGACAGCTCAGAAGCAAGGCCAGGGGCCTGCAGAGGACACGCAAGGGAGAAACACCGAGGTCCAGAGAGGCAGAAGGAGACAGAGGCAGGCTGCCACAGGGCCACCAATGGTTCTATTTGAAGCCAGGTGCTGGTCAACAGGCACTCACAGCCTGGTCTTTTACCCGTGGGTAAAGATGCTCTCCAAATCAGTCAGCCAAGAGGCAGTTGGGAGGTGGTGGCTCTGCCTTAGAAGTCTCTGAAACCATTTCTTTCCCTCACAGCTTTGCATGAAGAGGAATTTAATTTATATTTTATTATAATTTCCTTTTATTTTGAAGAGTAAAAACAAGAGCAAGAAAAACAGAAACAAAGACAGAAACAGGGCAACATATAACAAAACATAAGTTACAGATTTTCAAAACAAGAATAGCTGATCAATAATGATTGATATATTTTCTATTTTTATCAGCAAGTCTGCTGCTCAGATTATCAGATAAAGTTATGCAAGATGGGACAAATGATTGAATACTACCACATGCTTTCAAGAAAACTTAAATTTCTGTTCTTATCTCTCATTTTCTTTTATTACCTTTTTTAAAAAATTTACTTTAACAAGAGTATAGTAATAATTAATCTGACAGAAACGGTACACATTTAGAAGACCAAGATGACAGGTATTTCAAGCATGGTTTTAGTGTTACACATTGCTGTTCTCAATGTAGTTTCTTAGTTTACAAATATCAGCATAGAGAGTTAGATAAACAGGGGAAACTACATCCACAGACTCAGTCGTGGAGGCCGCTTTGGCCATAAGGGTACAGCTATCAACATGGTGACACAAGACAAATGGACTTGGGACACTGAGACTTTCTACAGCGCCTCCTTGGAGCGCTGCCCTCAGCCTTGCTGACCTCATCTGAGAGGGCTGTCCTGCTGCCCCGGCCCAACCAGAGTTCAACGTCGGGTGGCTGAGGAGCAGCTGGAAGGGGCAGGCAGGGAGCCACGGAATGGAGCTCTTGTCCATTTTTTTTCTTCTTTGAATAAATGTCACTTTTTGAGGCCAAAAAGAAAGAAACGTAGAACACAAACCTCTTCCTAGCCATCTAAAGATCACTTCCCCTAAGTATACAGACGTCTAGGCGTCGAGTAAAGTGTGCCCGTGAGACCGCACCGCTTTAGAGCCCAGCCCCGCTGCTGCTCCCATCGTTCTTAGCCCGGAGTCGAAGTTCTTGCCAGAGCCCGCAAGGCCTTCAGGATCAGCCCCCGCGCCCCGCCTCACCCTGACTGTCCCATGCTGTGGAGCGGCAGCCCGGGCCACCTCGCTCGTCCCGCTCTGTCCCATCGCAGGCCCTTGGACCTGCTGTCCCTCGGCTGGAAGGCCTGGCCCCGCGTCTCCCCTCACCACTCCCTTCTTCCATCCACACGGATGCTCAGCGAGGCAGTCTCTTGATATCGATGCCAACCTTTCTGGGGGCCTGGGACCCTCCAGCAAGGAGACTCATTTCCGTAGAAAAATCTCATGTCCTGCCCATGTAGGATCCAAACTGATTTTCAGACTTAATTTCTTAATGACACTGTGTCACCCAGAAGAATGAGGCCATCACAAGTGTCCCAGTGCAACACAGCCGGCATCTGCAGAGTCAGCTTGCAAAAAAAAAGGAATTATACCTGGATTCTGGCCAAAAAAATATTATACCTGAGTGTACCCATGAGGAAATGATGAGAAAAATCCAGATTATGGGGCATTTTATGAAACAGTTGGCCTCCTCTAGTCAAAACTCTTGTTAGGAAGGAAAATGCAGGTACAGTACAAGATGCAGAGCAGAAGCCAACATGGAAATGGAGGCGCTTACAAAGGAACAGTGAGGAAACTCCGGGCGCAAGCTGCAAGGCCGAGTATGCTGAGCTAGAGAATTCCTCGGTGTGATCACAGCGCTGTGAACTCAGAAGAGCACGTGCTTGGAACTCCCGGGCGGAAGAGAAGCTGGAGCCCCGAGCATCTACGGCCCCTCGACGCTTCCCAAGTCTACCTGGGACACACGAACAAGAAGTCCGCGAGGCATATGAGCAGAGTGCAAGTGCCACGTGCTAGTGTCAACCGGTGTACCCGGGCGAGGAGGCTGTGGTCACTGCGTTGTTCTTTTTGTTACGCCTGGACTTGGTATTTCAAAATTTCAAAAAGTTAAAAATCGGCTCTTAGGGCCGGGGAAATGGCTTAGTAAAATAATCACTTCCCTGGCAAGTGGAACGGTCTGAGTTCAATGCCTGGTTTCACAAAAAAAAAAAAAAAAAAAAAAAAAAAAAAAAAAAAAAAAAAAAAAAAAAAAAAAAAAAAAAAAAAAAAAGATTTCTTTTATGTTGCAAACAGAATATCACATCTTAATGTTTATTAAAACAAAAGAATACTCTAGCCTTTCCTAGTGCTTTGAATGACTAATGTAATGTAATGTGAAGAATAACCATGAAAGTAGATGCAACCAGTATGCACAGTTTTATTACTGAAATTGACCAAAAATACATGGAGGAGTAAAATAGTATGCATGGGTTTTAGTATATAGTGTGCGAACCAAAACCCTGTAGGATAACTTGAAGTGTCAAAAATCATTTCTAGCAATAGTCAGCTGCTACACTGAAAAATTCCGTAAATCAAAGGTCTACTGAATTTTGTCATAAATAGCATCACTATAGAAGGACAAACTACTCAAAATCAAAACTGATTTTAGAATACCCCCAAGTCAATGATATCACAAAAAATACTGTAAAATTTGGCAACCATTTCTACAGAAAGCAAGATATTAGAGCAAATAAATACTGAAAATCTCCCTCAGAAAACTTTTTCCTTGGGAGTGAGGCATGTAATTATTTTATAACAAAGAATTTTACTCAAAAGTTTCTGATTATTATTTTAAAAACTTAAGCTATCATTTTGTGTTCAATAATTGGATTCCCATAATTCATATAGAATTACTGTGTGATCCTTGAAACACTGCTTGTTGCCTGAAATGACTATATGCTAATTAATCTAATTTGATCATTAGACATTGTGTACATGAAAAAAAACATCGCATTGTAGCCTGTAAGTATGTGCTATTTATTCTGTCCATTTAAAATGAATAAAACTGAAACAGTGTTTGCAATGTTGTTGATTCCATAAATCACTTCAAACAACTAAGTGTATGTGATAATATTAGATGTACAAGCATTCAAGTTAAATTTGAAATCAACTTTTAACTTTGAGACAAATCAAATTTGTCAAATTCATCAGTCCTTTTTTATTTAATCAATATGTAATTAATGTTAGGATATTTGGGTGAAAGTTGACTATTTCAAGATTGGTAAACTGGACATTAAAGAGCAGAAATTGTGTTGTGTGCCTGTCCATTTGCATATAAGATCCCTAGCGCGTGTCAGAGCCTGCCTAGATCCAGCTCATCACCCTGAGGAACTGACGCGTAAGCACACATGGAGCTTGTGGGGGTCTAAGCAGGGGCTTGGCAAGGGCCCTTTCCAGAAGGACAGCATGCTGAGTGGGGACCAGAGCTGGAGGGCAGATCCTGCCTCCCAGGGTCTGAATAGAGCATGAACAGACACAGAGAAGGAAGAGAGAGGTGCTTGTTTGTAAGAAGAGTGAAATCACTTCAGTGAGGACAACCCCTGCTGCCGGGGGAGAGCAAGGGCTCCGTCACCACAGCCGCCCACAGGGCCCCAGAGCTGCCAGCAGGTCCTGAGCACCAGTGAGCCACACCTGAGGGTTCTGTGGACCATTGCAGCTTCACAGCCTTCTGAGGCACTAGAAGACCCCAGAAGGCCCAAGGCAAATTGAATCCAGTCTCAGGGGACCATCAAGAAACACAGAGGAAGCACCATCATTATTACCATTGCCCAACACCATGTGCCTCCCCCAACCTCCGTGCCCTTAGGGACTACACAGGACGTGAACAGGACAGACAGGCCAAGGACCACCGGATGGCCTAGAAGGAAAGGTCCATTGGCTCAGGGCCCAAAAAAGAAGGAAATAGGGATATCACAGAATCCAGACAGAATGGGCTCCTCGGTTTGCCCTTAAAACCACCCTGAGGCTAAGCCACATACAGGAAGACAAATACCATATGTTGTCACTCATAGATGGAGAAAAATAAAGATGATGACATAGAAGTAGAGAGCCTGGGAAGGATGTGGGGAGGGTGGGGAGTCAGTTAGTGGGTCCAGGAGTGTAGTGGGACAGGAGGAATAACCTCAATATTATATATTATATGACTTCTATGTTATATGCTAGAGTTGACCACAATTATTTATAAATTTTGGAGTAGCTAATTGAAAGGATTTTGAATGTTCTAAGCACAAAGAAATGACAAGTTTTTAAGGCATTGGATATGCCCACTACCCCAATCTGATCAATACACACTGCTTACATGTACTAAAATATCATACTGTACATCATAAATACATACAACTGCTATGTGTCAGTTAAAAATAAAAATAGGTATAGGTATAATGTATGGTTTGCACAGGATTTACCAGGTTACAAAACAGAGAGAGGGGGCAGAGGGGAGAAAGGAGAAGGGAGAATAGAGAGGGGAGAGGGAAGAGGGGAGAGGGGAGAAGGGACAGGAAAGAGGGGAGAGGGAGAGGGAGAGGGGAAACGGGAGAGAAGAGAGAGAGAGCAGGCCATGGTACCAGGGTGCCATTATCTAGGAAGTTAGAGGTCAGATTCCTGAGGCTTTCCCACCATGACCCCATCACTTAGTAGCTATGTGATGCAGAGCAAGCTGCTAATCCTCTCTGACTCTCAGATTCCCAAGTGTGAGATGGGAATAACAATAAAACGTACTTCTGGGACTATTCTGAGGATTGAGTGAGTTTAAGAATGCAATGTTCTTAGATCAGGACTTCACCTGCTGCTATTCTTTTCATCTGGAAAGTCACACAAGGGCTCTGTGTACTCAATTTTCGCTATTGGGAGATGGAGCCTTTAAGAGGCAGAGCCTAGTGGGATGATTTGGGTTTCTGAAGATGCTCTCAGAGCCCAAGGTGGGCCTTGCTCTCTTCCTCTCTTTTCATTTCCTGGTCACAAGGTGAGCGGCTCAGCCATACGCTGCCTTCCGTGACATGCTGCCTTGCCTCAGGCCCCAAGGCAACAGGGTCAACCACCCATGGACTGACACTGTAACCCAAAGAAAGCCGTTCTCATTTGTTGATGACCTCAGATATTTGCTATCCTAATGGAAAGTTGACCAATGCCCACTGCTGAACGCAGCCACATTGGCAGCTCCTGTGACAATTTTACCCATGAGAGCAGAACAACTTTCCGCTCCCCTCCCTCACTTTTGTCCTCATCCACTCCACCCAGGGATGCCCTTTTTCTGGGCGCTGTGCTCCAGTCTGTGACTGTTGGCTTGCCTCCTTCCAGCTGACCTCATGCCCAATGCGGGGACCTGCTCACCTGTTGCTCTCCCTGACTTCCTGCCACCTGCAGCACCTTCCTGCCACCCACACTCAACACCCCCAGGCCAGGTGCTGGGTCACTTTGGTGAGTCAAAGAGAAACCTTGGAACAGGCACTCCCCCTCAAACCCCAACTCAATCCTTGATTAGGTAATGCACATCAAACCTTCTGACACTTACTTATTTATTTAGGGCAAAGTTAGAGTTTCCGAGGGAAGCTCACACTGCTCCTGAGTCAGGCCCTCTGGTAGTTCAATGGCAGGTTAATCTACCACTTTTGCAAAAAGAAAAAATTTATTTAGAAAGCGAAGATAGGAGAACAAATATGAAATTTGCTTCCCCCAAAGATGGTGTTTATGGACATTTATGATATGAACAAACAGGACGGGCAGGTATGACGGCATGTGCCTGTAATTCCAGCAATCTGGAGGCTGAGGCAAGAGGAGCACTGTGAATCTGAGGCCAGACTGGGCTACACAGTAAGACACCATCGCAAAAATAATGAGAAAGCCAAGCAAAGGCCGGTGATTCACAGCACTAGGAGAGACATAGAGGGTGGGGGAAAAGCTGAATCACCAGTGGTCTGCGCATGTGTGAGAAATCAGTGTGGATCTTCAGAGGACACGGATGCCAGGGCATGATCCAAGGACTGAGTCTTCAGCCCTCTGAGGTCAGAGAGGTCACCATCAGACACTTATGTGGGTGCTAAGGAAGTGTCAATGGCTCCAGCTGCTTCAAGGGAAACAAAGCAGCCACAAAGTCCTACAAGGATCCAAGGCCACCAGTGTCATCATGACCCACATGTCACATGTGTCACGCACAGCAAAGCCAGTGGGAGGCTGGCTATACATTGCTCAGCTGGGTGACTCCTAAGCTCAGCAATGTTAAGGTCAGCTAAAACCATGCAAGTAACGCAAGTGAAGCGAGAGGGTCTGTTCAATTTTTCTCTCAGTCTCAATAGATCAGATCTGCTGTAAAGGCTTAAGTACAAATAAATAAATTTATTTTTTTTGCTGAGCTTTATAACCCAATGCCTGGCATGTGTCCATACTCAAAAACTAGTAGCATAATCAAATCCCAAAAATGCTGTAGACTTTTTCATTTTTCTGGAATGAGAATCACAATCTTTATCCAGTTAACAGTATGATGTATTTGTTCCTCTTTAGTATTTTTCCAGACAGAAGGAATCTCTTCAGACTAGAAAGTACAAGCAACACTCCTCTGTTAAGACTCTGAGAAGCTTACGGATCCTCTGTAATACATAAATTGTGGGAGAAAAATGCTTGTAGGCTCTGTCTTCCCTTTTGCAACCATGCACAATGAAGGGACCTGACTATGGGAAAACTTAAGTGAGCTAAGGAAGGGCCCCCAGCTTTCTTTTCTTCCTTCCTCCTCCCCTCCCCCCCCCCCGCTTCCAGTACCCCCAGTTTGGCCCATCTTTCTAGCTCAACTAACGTTACACCCTGAGAAGTTTCTGGGAAATTCATTGACCTTAAGATTGGGATGCAAAAGAACACAAGAGTCCCAGGAGTATGGGCACTGAAGCAGACAGGCAAAGCTAAAATCAAAGGGCAGGAGTCGAAGTAGGAAATTACAGGCCTGGGAGTGGCAGGGAGGAAGAAAGTGGTGTACAGCTGGCTGATGCTCCCAGGGCCACTGTAGCTACAACACAGGCAGCCTTTCCTAGGTGGGGCAGGAGGTGGCTGGCTAGAACCAGTGACAAGGGAAAATGGGCCTCTCACACTTCTAGAAAGTACAGGGAACCTCAAAGCCCTGAAACAACTAAGATATGTATATACTAGCTAGTATGGAAAGACATAATAAGTGGAAAAGCAAGATATAGACTGGTGTGTCCAGAATTTACCATATATATATACATATACAGATACAGATACAGATAAAGATACAGATATAGATATAGATATATAGATATATTCCAGAAAATCACATACAAAACAGATGGGAAGCCATAGCTATCTCCAAACAAAGCGAAAATTTTGGACAATTAGAAATTAGAAATCTAGACTGGAAAAAAAAAAAGATTTGTTTCTGTTTTCTCACTTTTAGTTTATACTGTGATATTTTTATCATATGTATTTATCATTTTCACAATTTGAAAAACAGGTATGACTATTCAGCGTGAAAGAATTTAGTGAACTATGAAATCTTTTGATAAAACCAGTGGCATAAGATAATTGTTTTTCAAAAGTTAATGAGAGGCTACAGTTGGCAGGAAAACGGAGTGTGCTGGGCACTGAGGCACAGGTCTGCAATCCCAGGACTCCGGAGGCTGAGCCAGGAGGATTACAAGTTTGAGACCTGGCGCGTTGGGAGGGAGGGTGTCAAAACCACAGCTAAAACATTTTCATAGGTTGCAGGATTCCGGTTCAATTCTGAAACTCCAAGCAGGAGTCCCCAACTCCCAGGCCGCAGACCCGAGCGTCGCCGCGGGAGGGAGCGGCGGGCCTCCGTGGAAGCTCCTCTACTCACAGGCTCCGCTGCCCGCTGCGCTCCGCCTCCTCTCACATCAGGGGCGCAGCAGGTCCTCTTAGGATCCGGAGCCCTACAGCGAGCAGCCCCCGCGAAGGATCTGAGCTGCGGGCACCTTGGGAGAATCCAGTGTAATAACGAAAGAAAGAAGCTGCGCAGTGTACTAAAGGTAGAAGCAAGGTGTCCCACAAACGGGATGAGCCTGAGTAAGCCCGAAACCAGCCCTCCCTAGTATGTGGGGGGAAAGCCTTCCAGAAAACCAGACTTCGATGCCAAAAGGTCGCAGACCACTGATGTGAAGACTTATTAAGGACGACTGGAGCCAGGAGAGCTGACGGACGGATCCCTGGGCCTGCGCCAGCTTTCTTAGTGAGGTCGGTCTTCATTTTAGAAAACAGGCTCCCCCTGCGTTTCCATGCCTGCCTACTTCTGCCCAGGAGCCCTCGATTCGGGAAGTCGTGTTCTCCGCTATTGAACTTCGCACCTCCGCTAGGGCCCCGTTCCGGACAAATAGGACTCCGCGAGCTGTTCTGGGGAGATGAGTGTTACACTGGCGGCGTCAGGCTGGGGCTGTGGATCGCAGGATTGCGATTAAGGTGATTAAGGAGACCCCTCTGAGGCTTTCTGCTCCACCCCTCATGCTTTCGCTGTGGGGATCTGGAGGTAACTTGTGAAGAAAACCAAAGCAAAGCCTCCCCCGAGCCTTTAGAAATCACGGTCTCCCAATGGAACATTCTATTCAGAAGAGGGGACGCACAGCCACCGCCGCCGACTCCAGCGATGCTGCGAAAGCAAGAGAAAGCGCTCCTGAGAAATTCCCTAGAAATATTCCGCTGCACCAAACGTTGCACAGCGAAAATTAAGCCACGGGGGATTAGGCCTTTCAAACATTATTAACAACAAAAATATGCGATTCCTCTAGGCATCACTGGAATCATTAAGTGCACTGGTGAGCTCAAAAGACAACTGAATAAGTAAAAAGGAAATCTGGCAAACATTCAAGGCAAAACAATCCGTGAAACCAGACAATACATTTCACGATACAGGCAGGTGACTGGTGAATTCCTTTCACTACATTGAGCCAATCTCACCAGGGACATTTGGGACATCAATCCAGAAAACCAAATCAGGCAGAGTCTCACACTTGGCTCTGTGGGACCTCCTGTCCTTGGGTGCCTAGTCTTTTAAGAGTCATAGAAACGCATTGCAGCATTCAGGATAAAGCCTTGTAGTGAATAACAACGAAGTGAAAGCCTTTTTCCAAACTCATATCTATAAGCAGTTTCCAATATATGCCAGGCACAAGGTGGTGTGTGTGTGTGTGTGTGTCTGTGTGTGTGTGTCTGTGTGTGTGTGTGTGTGTGTGTATGCCAGCTCAGCCCACCCTGGGGGAGTGGCTGGCGCAGCATGTGGTGCCAGGAATTGAACCAGAGTCCTATGCCAGCCTACGCTTGCCTAAGCCAGCGCTTTAGATGCTGAGCTATCGCGCCAGTTCCAACGTGTAATACTTTAGATGTGCCCTCACTCTCACAGGATCTCTGTGAGGATCTCACAGGTAGACGCTGCGCCTGTCCCTATCTCCAAATGATGAAATGGAAGCTTAGAAAGAGAGACAATGACCAAGTGCAGAGCCCACACTCTTGCCTCTAGGTTTGCTTCCTGCTCAGGTTTAGTAAGACACAGGCAGGAGCTGAAGGATGGAATCCCGAGCCACACATTATTAGGCCTGGAGCCTGCTGCATCCTGTGCTCAACCAACATTGAACTTTTAAACATCTGTGCAATCTGCCCAACTCTTCTACATGCAACTGGGGGCAACATCTGAGGTTTTTGAGGCTACCTTACATAAGCAGTCCTTTGTTAGATTTGACCAAGGAAGCCTAAAGCCCACCGGAGAGAATGGCCAGAAATGAAGGGGGAGAGGTTATTCTGTCTCATCAAATACTGAATTATCTAACATAAGGAGGTTATAGAATATTTTATTTTTCCTTAATTTAAAATGTTGTGTTACTTACATAAGAAAAATAAAGTTAAATCAAAATACGTTTCCCTCAGATAATAAATGTGTTTTGAAAGTGACTTATAAGCAGAATAATACTCATACAGTAAATGCATTGGAAGGGACATGCCTTCAGTGGAACATTAGTCAGTAATGTAGAATGATGATTACTGGCACAACACGAAAGGGAAAGATCAAAAGCACTCGAAGCTAAAGCGGCCAGGCTCAAAAGGCTGCATGCTGTGTCATCCCATTTTTATGGCATTCTGAAAAGGGAAAAAAAAAATACAGCAACAAAAAATCGATTGTCAGAGCAGAGGTGAGAGGAATCCCTCACTAACAAGAAGGGCAGGAAGACTGACAGAGCTTTTTATAACTCAATGCTATAGTGGCTGCACAATAGGACACCCTGAAATTCATGGATGTGTGACATTGAATACATTTTGCCGTGTATAGATTGTACCTTAATTTTTTAAATTTAAAGAAACAAAGTGGAAACATATTCTATTTGAAAGTAATTCGGAAAGTCTCAATGACAGAGTTGTTTCAAGGGTGATTACAAAAGTACTCAAAATTGCTCTTGGTGAGCCCAATGGTTCTCCTCAGTCTTTGACTTAAACAGGAGATTCGGAATAAAGCATGAGACCACAGCATAAGACCAGGGCACACAGCGCACCACCTACTCTGCGTCATCCTGCGAGATCAGCTGGAAATTCTGATCAGGGTTTAACTTTTTTAAACAACGGAAAACTAGTGAGTTGTGCCATGCTGGCCCCACTGCTGGAGTACACTGTGACAGACACTGGTTGTGGTGGCACAGGGCTAGGAAGACTGAAAACAGGTGGATCACTATGAGTTCGAGCTGTGCAGTGAGACCCTGTATGCCCTGCATGAAATACACTACAAAAAACAGTGGGTTGTGAGGTATTTGTGTTTGTCAAAGGTATTTTTTTTTTGAGACAGGGTCTCACTATGCAGTTCAGGCTGGCCTTAAGCTCACTTTGTAGCTCAGGCTGGTCTCGAACTCATAACAATCCTCCTGCCTCAGCCTCCCGAGTGCTGGGATTACAAGCATGCGCCACCACGCCTGGCTTGTCAAATGTAATTTTTAGCTAATATATAATGTATTCTACATTATTGTGTTACTATCTTTAAACTATAAATTTATTCTCTTTAAGCTATAAATTGTTTTCAAACTGAAGAATAAATTTTTTAATTAATTTTATTGAGAAACAAAGAGCAATGAGACAGTTTCAAAACTGATTAGTAGGGCAGTTTCAATAATTAATATGTTGCATATTGTTGTTTGCATAGTGGTTATTCATAGTACAAGATGCAGACATGATATCTTGTCCAAACACTATTTATTAGTACAAATATTTCTTCTCACTGAATTAACAGAAAGTAGCTATATATCTATCCTAACTATTTTGTATATACAGATATAGAATGGTCCTCCATATATATATTATATTATATATATAGGAAACTGCCCTACTAATTAGTTTTGAAACTGTCTCATTGCTCTTTGTTTCTCAATAAAATTAATTTAAAAATTTATTCTTCAGTTTGAAAACAATATATATATATATATATATATATATATATATATATATATATATATCCTTTCTCTGTTGTTTTGTCAGAGATGGGTATTCCATTGCCATTTAAATATTATAAGTGTATGAATTCAGCAAAATATTCCAGTATAGTCCAATAGTCCATAATAGTAGTGGATTATAAGTAGGACTGGCAATGTCAGAAGTTGTTCCCTTGAGTATTTTACAGCTCTGCATATTAACATGGCTTTACTTTTAATACCTCATTTTTATACTTTTCTGCTGGATGGTTAAGACCAAGATAAAGCAAAACCTATATAATAAGAAATGTAACTTTTGTAACTTAGAAGGTCAGTCAAAACCCCTCAGGATTTACCCTGAAACCCTGTACCCCAGTGTGTAGATTCTTTGTCAGTGTCAGCCATGTGGATGAGTCATGGCCATTGCTTGACCAATTTGCCCTCCTTGAAAGCCTGAGAGAATGTTTTCTCTCCATGTGACTCTCCTTAGGCACGCTCTACATCACAGATCACTTTCCTCTGTGGCCCCATAATCTCCTTGATCAGAAAATTTGGGGCATCACTGAGTTACAGGATGTTGCAATACAGGTTCTCTTATGTCCTGAATCCTCACTGACCTTGAAAGGCTAGGGCCAAAATGTTCACTGTTCTTTCAGCCCTTCTTTTTCTCTAATTTTTGGTGTGCAAAAACAAACTTGTTAACCCTCCAGAAGAGAAGCTTAATGATATTATTATTCTATAACATAAGCAGTTGAGCTTAACCTCACTATCTGTCTGAATATCAAACATCTCAGACATAACATGGAACAGGTATTTTCCATCAAGTATTGATACATTAAACTCTAAATCCCTACAGAATGTGAAGGAAGAAAAAGAAATAAAACACGAAAAATATTTTTTAAACTATGAAAAATAAGTTTTAAAAATACATTACAGCAGTGGTACTATGTCGTACTTTATTTATTTGTTTGTTTTTTTCTTTTTTTAAAATTCATTTATTAGGGGCAGGGAGATATAGTTCAGTGGAATAAGCATTTCCCTGGCAAGCACAAGGGCCTGAGTTCAATCCTTGATTCCGCTAAAAAAAGAAAAAAAAAATATGGCTAAAATTCATTTATTTATTACAGTGTCTCGCTACACATCACGGATTCTTTTTTTGCGGGGGTGGGGGGTCAGCTCAGCCCACCCTGGGGGGAGGGGCTGGCATGGCATGTGGTGCTGGGGCTCAAACCATGGTCCCTGAGAGGCGCTTTAGACTGCTGAGCTATCTTGCCAGCCCTAATTGTTTGTTTATTTGATACAAGACCTCGCTACACAGTTCAGACTCACAGTGCTCCTCCTGTCTCAGCCTCCCCAGTGCTGGGATTATAGGCATGCACCACCATGCCTGGTTTCCATGGCATGCATGGCATGCCTGGGCTTCTGGGCCCAACACAGCAAGTAGTAGCAGGGATCAAACTAGGGTCCTTGGATTTGCCAGGTTGGCGCTTAGACCACTGAGCTATCTCCGCAGCCCAATGTAATAGTTCCCTGAGTGATACTTGTCTCAGCTTAATTAAAAATAGTTTATTAGTTTCAGGGCATATTTAAATATTTCTACGAACACCTGCATATCTTCATGTGGAAAAAAATTAGGAAATTAAAACTAATAAAAATAGTCTTCAATTAATTGTGAGCAGAAATAAATGGAGAAGTTATTACATTCTCTTGAACATTACTATATCATAATTAATTTTGATAGTTATTGACAAATTTATACAATTAAAATTTCCAAACAGAAGTAGTGGGAGGTGTAATCTTTGCAGTAATTGGAGCTAAATTAACTGGACATCCACATGGAACAAGAAAGAAACTCTCCTCTGCTATATCTAAAATCAGCTTCACGTGGACTGAGACATAATTGTGACAAATAAAATAATACAGATTTTTAAAAGAGAATAACAGAATATCCTCTGACATAATTGTGACAAATAAAATAATACAGATTTTTAAAAGAGAATAACAGAATATCCTCTGAGTTAGAAACCATTAGGGAAAAGAAAGAGGCTGACTCATTAGTCTTCATTAATTTGAAGTCTGCTCATCTAAGGATAGCATTAGGTGACAGACAGGCCAGCCATGGAGTGAGCCTATATAACTAGTGCAGGGCTTCCTATACCCTGATAAAATCCAGTGCTGGCAAGGATGGTGCACAAAAGCATTCCAAAATGCTTCTGTTAAGAGTATAAACTGATCAAAGTACTTTGAAAAGTAGGCATTATATAATACAGATGAAAATTAAGTATCTTATGAGGCAGAACTTTAGACTATAGCAGATTAAAGTGATCAGAACGTCCTCTCACTCAAGAAACAAGTATAAAGGTGAACAAAATTGTTTCAAACAATAATTTATGGCCCTAGAAATTTACTAATTGCATTCAACAAATGGAACACTATTTAGTCATGGAAAGCTCTTAAATTCTGAGAGTTGCCTAATAGAAATTTGCAACTTATTTCTAGTCAGTGCCCCCATCCTCATGGGCAACCATATAGGAAAGAGAAAAAAGTAGCTTTGCTACCAACTATTGATGAGTTTGACACACATAAGGATTGTGTATAGCATTTATTAGCTATCTATTGATTAAATGTAAGCCTATGGGAGGGAGGGAAGGAGGGGAGAAAGAGAGAATAAAAAGGGAAGGGAGAGAAAGAGGAGAAAGGGAGGGAGGGGGAGAGAGAGATAGAGGCAGAAGAGAGAGAGGGAGAGAGAAAGAGAAGAGAGAGGGATGTGGAGAGAGATAGGAGAGAGGGAGAGAGGGGAAAGAGAGACATGACTTTGATAAATGCCCTGAGCAAGCCAACTTTAGCTCTGTCTTGGCTCACCCTACCAGGAACGTCAGCCCATGGCCAGCTGGCTGCATTGTGCGGGACCTGTAACAAAGCAGAGCACAGTGCACGGCAGAGCAAAGCTGCCCATCTCATGAGAACTGGGGTGCAAAGGGGAGGCCAGAACTCAGCATTCTCTTCAAAGACACCTCCCCAGTAACCTTTCAATGTACCGCATCTCTTAAAGGATCTGCTACTTCCAAATACCAATGCTGTAGGCCAAGCCTTCAACTGATTACGCTTTTGGGGACATTTAAGATTCAAACAACACTCTCTCTCTCTCTCTCTCTCTCTCTCTCTCTCTCTCTCTCTCTCTCTCTCTGCAATGATGGACAAAAGGGGAAAATTGAGTTATATTGAAGCAAAGTTGTTCTGCTATGTTGGAATTCAGTACAGTGGTACCTCAGTTGCCAAATTTAATTTTTTCCACAATTATCATCACAAACCAAATCGGGCGAGAACAGAATCAATCTCAAAGGCTAGCTTCAATATTGAACTTATGGGGAAATTCAATTTGGTTCTCATCCAGCTCAGTTTGTGACCAGAATCATGAAAAAAGTTAAGCTTGTGAGCTAAAGTACCACACTAAATACTAATCTAAAGTACAGTAGTAACAAGTAAGATGTATATTGTAGTAAGCACCAAGAAAATAGTTCGTGAAAATAGTAAAAACTCACCAAAGGTGATATAAATGAGATGAAGAACCTTCAAAACTCTCCTCAAAACATTAAAAATTGGCAATAAGTATCATAAATGACTTCTCATAGCTCAGGAAATCAAAGACTTGCAACATCTGGGATCATTTATTCAAGAGAAAAAGCTAAATCTCAGTAAAGAACAGTGAGCATGCTGACGTTTTCACTTGTCTTACCTCCACCCTCCTCTCTTCAGCTTGCCGTAGCCTTGAGTACAACATTCCAAATCACAGTGAAACAGGCAGCCTATTACTCACTGGAAGAGTTGGAACTCTTTCAAAAGCCCCTTCCCAGAAAATGACTGCTAAAGGGCTTCTTTCCTGGAAGATCCCAGTGGCAAAGTTTGTCTTTACTCACTATTACTAAGATTTTTGCCCAGAGAAAACAGTTTTCCTTCAGGGATCATTTGCTGAAAAAAAATCTGTGCAATTATTTAGCATTGTAGTTGCCAATAAGGGTTGGGACAAATAAACTAGTACAAAATTTAGGAAGAAAATTGCCTACAAGGGCATTAGAAAATTTCTGGTAATCTAGAAGGTCATACGCTGGAACAGGCCTACTCACAGTCATAGTTGTGTGTGTGAACAGCTCCTGATACTCCACTTCTGACTGAGGCTGAGGCTCTCAAAGCAGGTGTGAAAGCAGTGTTTCATCATGTGGATTATCATCAGGTTCCTTGAAAAAAGAAATAAGGTGGAATGATGAGCAGGGAACCTACTGGTTTGGAGAAATTCTGAAGTTCTCTTCCCTATCATTAAGCTGCTACTGAGAGAGCCGGTCAGATACTTCTGTGGCCACACATGACAAATCCTTCAATACGCACTGAATTTAGAGGAGTTGCTACACAAACAGCAATAGCACCAAATATTGTGAAATGGAGAGAATCTGATTTTCAGAGTTACTACATCATTGTGATTTTAAATGTCCAGTTTTCAAAAAAAAAAAGAGACACACAAAGAAATGAGAAAATATATTTTGTTCATAGGAAAGGAAGGAGGAATAGAAACTGTTTATGAGAAGGCACAGATGTTAGACTTAATCGACATAAATTTTAAATTAGCTATCGTAAATATATTTGAAAAACTAAAGAAGTGTAGAAAAACAGTACTTCACAAAATAAAGAAAACTAAAAATGAGATAGAAATTATTGAAAAGAACTAATCAAAAGTTCTGGAGGTAAAACAGTATGGCTAAATTCTCTCACTGACCTAACAACAAATTTGAGAAGACAGAAAGAGAAGCAAGGAACTGTGAGGCAAAATAAACTTTCCCAAGTTATTTTGTGGGTGCTGAGTCTGGTGTCTTGGTGATGAAAAGTAACTGTCTTAGTTACTCTTTCCTCGTTGCTGGGACAAATAACTGACACCCAAAATGAAGGAAGGAAAGGCTTATTTAGCTCACAGTTACTGGAGGTTTCAGTCTGTGTTCAGCTGGCTCCGAAGCTGAGCAGCACGTGGCAGAAGGCAACTTTTCTTGGTGGCAGCAAAGAGCAAGAGCACAAGGGAGGAGCAGCAGCTCAAGCAGCTGACTTCTCTTCCTTCCTTACATTGAAATGCAAATTACCTGCCTCAGGGCAGGTGCAGCACCCACACCCTCAATAATCAATCACAAAGTCCAGAAGCCGCCCCAAGACTGCAGGAAGCTGGGTGGAGACAACTATTCACAAACCATAACAGGGACTAAAGCAGATTTTGAAGAACTTGAAGACTGGTTATTTGAGATTGTCTTTCCAAAAAACAAAACAGTGAAGAATCAATAGAACTCGTGGGACACCATCCAGCAGCCAATAACCTAAAGAGAGTGCAGAAAGAAAGGGCAGACAAGTACTTGAAGAAATGATCACATTCGATGGGCATTACAAACCAAGAAATCCAAAAAATGCTCCATATATTGAGTATGAAAAATCCAAAGAGATCCACACCTACACATATCAAAACCAAATTTCAAAGTGCAAATTTTTTAAATGTGTTTTTAGTACAAGGTCTACAGGGTCTCACTATGTAGATTACACTTTAGTATATTCTCCTGTTTTCAGCCTCCGAAGTGCTGGGATTACAGGCGTGCGCCATCACACCCACTCTCACCAGGCCCTGGGCGCGGGGCTGGCACTGCATGCCTGGGGATTGAACCCCAGCCCCTGCATTTGCCTAAGCAGGCAACTTTAATCTGCTGTGCCATTTGGCCAGCCTTCTCAAAAGTATAATTTTTAAATAGAAAAATTTGTTCTATCGTGTTGGAAGTCTCTATAAGATTAGCATATAATTTCTCATCAGAAACCATATTGGGTAGAATTCCATGGGACGATAAACTCAAAATATTGAGAAAAAAAATACTAACAAGCAAAAATTTTATACCTACTTAAACTATCCCTCCAAAGGAAGAAAAAATTAAGATACTGACAGGTTACCAAGAATTCATGGCAATTGACTTCACCAACAAGGAATTTGTCCTTTGTTGCTGAAGAGAAATGACCATAGGTAGTAATTTGAATCTACATACAGAATCAATAAATGAAACCACACAAGAACACAAAAGCCAGGGGCCAGGGAGAGCTCAGCAGAATAAGCACTCACCTGGCAAATGGGAGGGCCTGAGTTCCACCAAAAAAAAAAGGAGAAAAAAGCCAGTGTGAAAGTGTCCCTTCTTTATACCTCTTTCCCTCCCTCTCTCACTTTACATAAAAGACAATAGCATAATCGAATAATGATACATTTGTACTGATACAGCATACAACCTGCAATTGTAGTGTGGTAACACAAATTGGAGAAAATGGAGCTGTGTACCAACACAGCGTTCACATTACTATACTTAGTTGCATATTAATCTCAAATAGATTAATGTAAATTGACTGAAGGCAACAAAATGAACAAATCTTTAACTCAGCTGACCAAGAAAAATACTCAGTTACTGAAATCAGGAACGATGATGCTTGTAATTCATTTCAGAAAGATTTTATGATTCAAAACAAGGAACACTACTACTGAGCTTACCAGAAATGACATAATACAATTATAAATTAGACAACATAGATGAAATGGGAAATTCGCAGAAAAACACTTTTAAGACTGTTATGATTTATATTGATGTGGGACTCCCAAGCCTCAGGTGAACCAGAGGGGACTTTTAGGAGGCAATTTGGTCCTGGATGTTTTATCCACTGGTGAATTTAGAGCTAAATGTGATTTGGGAGGTTAAGCCTGTTTGAAGGAGGCGGGCCAGTAGGGGTGTGACCTGGGGGGGCGGGGTCGGTAGGGCGGTGACCTAAGAGAAGACAGGGCAGTAGCGGGGTCTCCCTTCCTGCTCCCTCTGCTTCCTGCTGCCCTGCCACAAGCTGTTTCTCCTCTGCAAGGCCCCTCTCCCAGGCCACCTGACCTTGGAGCCCATAGAGTCTAGACTGGAAACCTCTACAATCTGTAAGCCAGAATAAACCTCTCCTCCTTTCTTTTGTAGGTGTTTGTGGGTGTCTCCGTGATGAAAAAGCAGCTGAAATGATTTTGGTACCAGAGAAGTAGGGTTGCTCAGACTCTGACTACGTTGTTCAGAAACCTATGAAGCTGGTTTTGGTGAACGATTTGGAAATAGCATCTGAGGAATCACCCCTAGAAGGGTGTAAGCCACGCCCACGAGGAGGTTCTGACCAGCGCTCGGAAGAGTAGCAGGAGTGCCGCTGATGACGGCCAAACTCAAGAAGTTTCAGCTGGGAACAAAGGCTGCATTGGTAGCTGGACACCAGGAAGAAATTTGTCTGCATTTTGCTCCTGTTCTGAGATGCTGGCAGCATGGCAACTGCCGGGGGCTTTTAGCTGGGCCTGCCTTGAGGATCAAGAGCAAAAGCCACAGCTGAATTGTTTAAAAGGTTTTGAGTTTTGAATTTGGCCAGAGAGGAAATTTTTATAAAGATGGGGCCTGAAAACATGGAACAGAGAACTCAGTCACTAAAGAGATTAGCGTTAAAAAGAAACCGAGAACTTTGGAATAAGACAACAAATAAGTGGCATACTAAACAGTTAGAATGGCTCAAATATGATCCCTCCTCCCTAATTTATGTAGTTTAATCCCCAAAGTCATATGCTAATGATATTAAGGAGGGACACTTAATCCTCTATAGCATTTACAGGTAGAAATCTTAATTAGACTAATAGATTATTAGAGTGGAACCCCCATGAATGTGTCCTCGTGGTTTTATAAAGAAAAAGGTGGAGGTCACACAGTGAGACACACACACTCCCACTAGCATAGAATATGTCCCAGGAACTCTCTCACCAGAGTTTGCATCATACTGTTTAGACCTTTTATCTTGAGAAGCATAAGCCAGAACAAATCCCATGTCTTTATAAAGCAACTTGCCTCAGTATTCCATTATGGTAACAAAAAGTTGATTAATGTCATGACAGTATGATATGGATGTAAGGACAGAGAGGCAGAAAGAAATCCTCACATTTATGATCAATGATTTTCTTTTTACAAAAATTTCAATATGATTAAATGAAGAAAGTGTTTTCTTCAGCAAAGGTTCCCTGGGGCTGGGGAGATAGCTCAGTAGAATAAGTGCTTCCCTGGCAAGTGCATGGGCCTAAGTTCAAGTCACAGTTCTGCCAAAAAAAAATGTGCTGTGTTAATTACATGCCCATCATGCACACACACACACGCACACACACACACACACACACGCGCACACCAATTGTAATCCTATCCTATAACCAAAAGACATAGATTAGCTCATAATGTACCATAGAAAAAGATATAAATCCTAGAACTAAAGCATATATATATATATATATATATATATATATATATATATATATAGAGAGAGAGAGAGAGAGAGAGAGAGAGAGAGAGAGAAAGAGAGATTTCTGTGACCTTGAGTTAAACAAAGACTGTTTAGATGGAACTGAAAGTGCCACTTATAAAAAAAAAAAAAAAAAAAAAAAAAAAAAAAAAAAAAAAAAAAAAAAAAAAAAAAAAAAAAAAAAAAACAAACACTTGATGCACCTAAATTTGTCCAAATTTAAAATTTTTTTGGGTCTTCACAAGATACCATCAACAATCACTCAAAATATTTACAGTGTTAATCTGTAGATGACAGCCTGACATACCACAGAAAATGTATTCTTGTTTAAAAGATATCTGGGAACCTTTTATTCTATGCCATATTTGTATTAAAATATGATTTGAAAAAAAAAAGATACCATCAACAGCTGGGCATGGTAGGACATGTTTGTAATCCCAGCACTTGAGAGGCTGAGACAGGAGGATCCCCTGAAGTTTCAGGCCAGCTGGGGCTACAGAGCAAGACCCTGTCTGAAAAACAAACAAACAAAAAAAAAAAAAATACTGACAACAAAATGAAGAGAAGCTAAAGACTGAATGACAGTGTTTATAAATCCTACCCTACAAAGAGCTTGAAACTAAAATGTATAACATTTGATTCAAAAGCAAAAAAGATAAAACAACTTGATGCTTAGAAGGGCAGGAGATCTGAACAGCACCTTATCAAAGAAGTTGACAAGCAGTTAAGGTAATGCTCAGCACCACCAGTTGTTATGGCTTAGATCTAAAATATCCTCCAAAAGGCCCATGTGTTTAAAAATGATTGGATCGTGGCTTGCGGTCGCTGCTGTGTGTGCCAGCAAATTCATCTGCTGCTCAGTTCAGCACCTGAGCACACTGTCAGGAGGAGAGGCCAGTGGAAGGCCCGTCACTGGGGGCTTGGCCTGGAGGCATTTGCTTGTCTCTGGCTCCTCTCCCTCTCTGCTTCCAGTGGCAAGAGCTTCCTCCAGGCCCTCCCACTGTGTCATTTCCACCTTGGTGACCGCTGACTTTGGACCAAACCTTCTGGAAATGGTGAGACAAACAAACCTCTCCTCCAGCTGCAGGTATCAGGTGTTATGGCTCGGCCGTGGGGAAGGAGCTGACGCACCAGTCGTTAGGGAAATATAGTTTAAAATCTCAGACATCATTATGCTGCTATTAGAACAACTGAAATAAAAATACTGACAATACTAAGTGCAGGGGGCATATAAAACAGCCAGGTCTTTTCCATGTGGTTAGTGGAAAAACAAAATGGCAAGCCGCTTTGCCAAATAGTTTTGCAAGTGTTTTATAAAGATAAATTTACATTTATCACATGTTCCAGCAATCCTACTATTAGGTATTTACTCTCAAGAAATGAACACATGGGTTCACAATTATTTATATGCATTTTTACAGCTGATTTATTTTTAACCATCAAAAACTGGAAACAAGTAACACATCCTTCTGTCAAAGAATGGATGAAAAGTTGTAATAAATTGAATGGAACACTACTCAAAAGCAACAAAGCAACTACTAATGGTACACAACAAAACAGATGGTAGACACAATTTATAGCAAGAAGAACGAAAAGGTTATGGGTTGTATTACTCCACACCATGGTTTGAATGTATAATGTACTAAGCTTGGTGCTTCTTCCTTCCTTCCTTCCTTCCTTCCTTCCTTCCTTCCTTCCTTCCTTCCTTCCTTCCTCCCTCCTTCCTTCCTTCCTTCCCTCCTTCTTCCCTCCCTCCTCCCTCCTTCCTTCCTTCCTCATCTTTCTAGGATGGGCTGTCCTCACCAGAGACCCAAACCAACACAGCCGCACCCTGTTGGATTTGCATTCCAGAACCAGGACCCCTAACAAACCTCTTTACCTCATAAGGGCTCTATGTCAGGCAGTTTCACTCTAGAGAGACAATCAATCGAAAGTTCCAGAGACTTGAAAGGGGAATGGGGCTCCCAAAGGGACCACAGAATGGAACTTCATGATCAACAGACCCATTCTAAGTCATGATGTGGGAGTAGGTTCCTAACTGTATCCATTTGTCAAAACCCATAAAACTAAAACAGTGAATTTTATTGTATGTAAATTTAAAACATACTATGATATGGAAAAATCCCCAAAGAATACAGATCATAATATGAATTTAATTATATTACAAATGAATCAGATAACCACACTGAAAGGAGAAGGGAGAAAAGAACCAAACAGAAGTACTTTGGGAAACAGCACCTGAAATATATTTATGTTATAAGGACAATGACAAAACAATTATAAAATTAGCAATTCTGCTGTAAACACATTTTTCTTTAAGGATAGCCAGGTCTCTTGCTACTGATAAAGGATGTTACAAATTGGCCAAGGGGAATTATAAAGATCTCTGTGGTGTTAGTCAAGGTGAGAATCCTACCAATTAACTGCTAGTTTCAAAAATCTGATCTCCATTGGATCATTGCCTTAGCCATCTTGTGTATATAAATGTATGGTTTTTCCCCTGCCATGTTTCCTAGCTTTTCTCCTTGCCCTGTCTTTGTTGTTTAATTCTTAAATTCTTGTTTTCCATTTAGTTGGGTTATATCTTTCAATTTTTATTTCTTCTTTTGAGTTCTCAGTGGTATCCCAAATTTTCTGATCAAGGAGATTATGGGTCCACAGAGGAAAGTGATTGATGATGTCTAGTGTGCCTAAGGAGAGTCACATGGAGAGAGGCTTTCTCTGTGAAAGCCTAAACATGCTCTCAGGCTTTTACAGAGTGCAAATTGGTCAAGCAATAGCCGTGACTCATCCACATGGCTGACACTGACAAAGGATCTACAAACTACTGTACAGGGTTTCAGGATAAATCCTGAGGGGATTTGACTGACATTGTCAGATACACAAGTTACATTTCTTGTTATATAGGTCCTGCTTTATCTTGGTCTTAACCATCCAGCAGAAAAGTTCAAAAACAAGGTATTAAAAAGTAAAGCCATATTAATATTCTGAGCTATAAAAGGCTCAAGTTAACAACTTCTGACATTGCCAGTCATGTGGATATTCCACTACTATTATGGACTATTGGACTATTTTTGGATTATTTTGCTGAATTAATGCACCTACAATATATGAATGACAATGGAATACCCATCTCTGACAAAAGTAAATAAAAAGGGGGATATAAATGAAGGTCCATTTTTTAGTGAAAAAAAGAAATTTATATATATATATATATATATATGTGTGTGTGTGTGTGTGTGTGTGTGTGTGTGTGTTATAAGTCTTTATATATAAATATATATACATATCTTTATATACAAAATAGTTAGTATAGATACACAGCTACTTCCTCTTAGTTCAATGAGAAGAAAGCTTGTACTAATAGTGTTTAGATAAGATATCATGTCTGAATCTTGTACTATGAATAACTACTATGAAGACAACAATATGCAATGTATTAATTATTGTACTGCACTAAGTAACCTGTTTTGAAACTGCCTCACTGCTACTTCTTTCTCAATAAAATTAATAAAAAAAATCTCTGTGGTGCGCCTGGGGTCAGACATTTCAATACAAACTTAGGCTTTTAAAATAGATATAGATGTGTATGTGTTCATTATTGCACACACACACTACGCCCAAGGTCTGCCTCTGGCATCATTTGGGCCCACAGTGCTCCCCAAAGCTCGTGTGCTCAGAGTGGGCTCCTGGAGGTGGGAATACCGTGGCGGCACCGCCTCACCGATGGGTTAATCCGCTGAGGAGAGAACCAAGCGTGCTCCGGGGAGAGAAGGACTGGTCGGCAAAGCAGGTCGCGAGGGCACGTCCTGCCCCACCCCTCGCTGCCTCCCAGTCTCCCTCTGCACTCAGCTGCCCAGATGCCGTGCTCTGGGCCACACTCTTCCACCATGATGTTTATGACTCAGAGCCAGCTGAGCATGGACTGAAACTCTGAATCTGTGGGCCAAAATAATTTCTCCAGGGCCCTCCAAATAACTCAGAGGACTAAAGCGCCTGCAAGCAGGCACAGGAGCTGAGGGTTCGATCCCTGGGCCTGACATGCTGGCCCCACCCTTGGGGCATGCTGAGACAGCCATTGAGATGAGGCATGGTGGCAAGTGCCTGTAATCCCAGCTCTTGGGAGGCTGTAAACAGGAGAATCACTATGGGGCCAAGGCCGGTGAGATAGCTCAGTAGAATAAGCACTTGCCTGGCAAGTGCAAGGGCCTGAGTTCAATCCCCAGTTCCTCCATAGAAAGAAACAAGAGAATCACTACAAGTTTGATCTAGTAGTGAGACCCTGAACACCCTATAGACCCTTCCCTAAAATATAGAAAATAATGATAATAATAATTTTGCCCTTTTTTTGTGGCCAGCTCAGCCCAACTTGGGGGCAAGGCTGGTGTGGCATGTGGTACCTGGGATCAAACTGTGGTCCCTGTGCATTAGCCCAAGCATTTTAGACCACTGAGCTAGTTTGCCAGCAATTCCTTCTTTTTAATCAGGATGGATGTCAGGTATTTTCAGAAGGACACCAGAAACAGTTCCTAAGAGCCCAAACTGGAAGAAGTAAGCAATGAAACAAATAATGATGCTTTTGGATTATAATCCACAGATTATATATGTACCTATGAGGTCATATTGATAGAAATAAATAACTCAGTTAAAAAAATCACTGGGGAAGAATTTCTTCTTTATAGAAGAATTTCTAATAAATGTAGAAGGAAGGAAGGGGACACAAACTTGGTACTAGAACAGCATAGTTAAAGTTGTCACATGCCAGCCAAGCTTAGTGACACATACCTATAATCTAGCACTCAGGAGACAGAGGCAGGAGGATCAGCAGAGGTTTGAGGCCAGCCTCGACTACATAGCAGAACCATATCTCAAAACCAAAATCACTACAGGCCAGCTACCAATGGATATTAGGAAAAAGTGGATACGTGCATAGTCTCAAAATATCTTCCCTGGCATACCAATTAATTACAGTGGGGATCCAGGAAAAGTGGTGCACACCCATAATCCCAGCACTCAGGAGGCAGAGGTAGGAGAATTGCTATGAATTCGAGGCCAGCCTGGACTACAGTGAGCTCAAGGCCAGCCTGGACTACACAGTGAGTTCAAAGCCAGCCTGAACTGCATAGCGAGACTGTGTGGAAAACCAAAACGAGCCAAACAAACCAAAAATTACAGTGGGGAAAAGAATAATTTTATAGTTGAGAAATCCATCGCACACTACCTTAACCTTTGTTCCCTGCTATTACCACACCCTGACATGCTGGCTCATACAGTCACTGCACTACCATTTATTGCCTTAACGCTCCCTAGCATAATAGTGTGTCTATAAGAACAGAAATCATGGCCCGCCTCTTTCACTGTGTGCCTCAAATGCTTAGAACAGCACTGGGCACCCAGGAAGGCCTCGATGAACACCTGTGGAAATGAACAAGCACAAGTTTGAGGCAAATAACTGCAATGCCCTTGTGTAACATCCCTGTAAGGAGCACCGGTGCTGGCAGTCGTCTGAGATGGTTGGGACCCTAGGAGCAGGTGACTGGGCTCTCGAACTCTAGCCAGAGAAACTTGTGCTCACTCAGGGCTGCTGCTAACTCATACACGGTCTCTGCGAGAGTTAGAAAGAATGCCTTCTTCCTGCAGAGGCAGCCTGGCACTGCCATAGGATGTGGGGGTGGGTAGGTAGCCCAGACCTTGTCTCTGTGCACTGCCTTAGCTAGGTGATGTTGCACTGTGTGCAACCTGGCCAGCTGTACCTCACAGGCCTGCATCCACTCACAGACGTTGAGGACGAGCAGAATCTTAGTGGCATATGACGAGCGCTGGCTCACCACAGTGGTGCTATCGTGCAGTCTTCCCAGATTAAAGGGCTGCAAATGGAGGCCTTTGATGACCTGCTACCTGGTATTCTGAAGCAGATGAAAGTTAAGGCAAATCTGCTGCAGAAAATGGCTTTGACTTTTAAACCATTTGATCCATAACAGTTCTTTCTGAAAGTAATTATACAGCAGAGCCAGAATCTTTTTGTAATCTAAGAATTCACTCCCTAATTTGTCTGCTGCGCAAGCTCCTATCTTGCTATGCCTGATGGAGCACAGCTATGCTTAAGTGGAACCCAATGTGTGAATGATGAAAGTGACTTATGGGTCATGTTTCTCTGCTCCTGCTTAAAGGTGCCACAAGGGCATTGGGCAGAGGTTCCATGGCGACTTCATAGCTTCCATGGGACTTACCAGGTTCCATGGGACTTACCAGACCCTGGGACGACATGGGAACTGAGAAGCAGAGTATGGGATTACAAGAATCTCTAAACATGATGCACCTTAAAGGGCCAGCCAAATAGCTCATTGGATTAAAGTGCTGCAAGCAGGCGCAGGGTCAGGGGTTTGATCCCCGGGCTTGCCTTGCCAGCTCTGCCCCCAGGACACACTGAGACAGCGATTGAGACTGGGTGTGGCAGCACACACCTGTAATCCCAGCTCTTAGGAGGCTGTAAACAGGCAGATCACTATGAGTCCAATCTGTAACGAGTCCAATCTAGTAGTGAGACCCTGAACACCCTGTAGATCTTTCCCTAAAAAAATACAAAAAACTAAAAATAAAAATGATGCACCAGCCGAACTCCCCAAAATAAACAACTGGATTCAAAAATTTACATGGGGTTTGAATACACATTTTTCCCCAAAGAGTTATGTAAATACCAGCAAACGCATGAAGAGATACTCCACATCTCTAATCATTTGGGAAATGCAAATCAAGCCCACAGTGAGATATCACCTCAGACCCACTGGGACGATTATCAAAAAAGCAGAATAAAACACGTTGGCAAGAGCACAGAGAAGTTGGAATTTTGTGCTCTATTTGTGTCAATCTAAATGGTGCAGCCAGAGCTAGGAGTTTAGCTCAGCGGTAGAACATTTGCCTAGCAAGCTGGAAGCTCTGGGTTCAGTCCTCAGCACCGAAATAAAAAAAAATAAACTTCAACTAAGAAAAAATATTACAAAAGAAAATGGTGCAACCACTGTAAAAAATGCTATGACAGGTTGGCCACCCATTCCACCTCTGGGTGTGTGTTATTGTGTAGTGCTACAGTGCCGCACAAAGTCTCCTGTGAGTGGCAGAGGAGCAGATCATGGGGCCCTGTGCTCACCCGTGGTCTCAGTGTGGATCAGCTCAGAACTGAAAGTGCCGTCAGGACGCGGGGCCCGGCTGGTGGTGTCACTGGAGTGTGGCCTGTAAGGGAGCCTGTCTGCTCCCTGGCTCCTCTCTCCTCCCTCTGCTTCCTGGCCGCCGTGCAGGGGCAGTTGCCCTCTACCAGGCCCATGCTTCCCCACCCAGGAGCCAGCCTTTGGGCTGAGTCCCCCGGGAAAGTTGAGCCAGATAAAGCCAGATAAATCTCTCCTCTTTCAAATTGGGGGTGTCTGATATTTTGTTCCAGGGATAGGAAAGTGACCGACACAGTGCATAACTAAAGACTTGAAAGTAGGGTCTTGAAGAGACATTTGTACTGCATGTTTAGCATTATTCACAATAGCTAAATCATGGAAGAAACTCATGGGCTCGTCAACAGAGGAACATACAAACACAACGTGATCTGTCCATACAGTGCAACATGTGCTTTTAAAAGAAAGAAAATTCGGGCACAGGCTGCCACATGGATGAACTTTAGGGCAAATGCTCAGTGAAATAAATCAGTTACAGAAGGGTGAATACACCCACAAAGTATCTGGAGTAGGCAAATTCAGAGGCAGAAGTAAAGCTGGGGTCAGCGGGTTCGCAGGGCAGGGAAAAGGGGTCAAATGCATGCTGCCAGTCATGGTTTGAACAATAGGATCTGCATGTTCCAGACAGACAAGGCAGTGTGGCAGCCACACCCGCAGAGCCCTGCTGACTGGCACAAGCGTGTGGACTGTGCCCGTGGTAGCAAGCCAAGGCTCCTTCCCAATCCTCAGGGTATCTTCCCGAGCCAGAAGGGACCCTAAGGGTCAGAGAAAGCGGCAGCCTGGACTCCGTTGACCTCCCCACTCAGGTCTGCTTTCCTCTATGGAAGCCCCAGCAAGGACTCCCTCACTGAAGGGAGGCAGGGGAAGTTACTCTGCCTGGGTTGTTACTTTATGCCCATGAAGAAAATAACCTTAGAAACTGGCTGACAGTAGCTTCTTTTTTCAGGATTTAGGGATAAAGTTCTAACCACCCACTTCCAAGAAGTACTGAGAATTCTTTCACTGCAGGGGGGAGAGGGAAGCAGGGTTTACAGCTCACTCTGGGGTGGGCGAGCCAGCTCCTGGTGATCCCCTCTGCTGAGCAGTAATCCTGGGCAGAAAGCCATCGCCCCATGCTCCTTCCTCTTGTCTCCTCCACTGAGGTGCACACTGCACACCGTGGCAGCAAACTGCTGCTTCTCCTGGGTCCTTTACTTCCTCCCTCCTGGGAGGTGGCTGTCACCACAGCACCAGGCTCCTGTCTGCTCCTCCATTTCTTCCTCTCTTGGATTAGCAGGAGTCAGAGATTCTGCTCTAAATGGTGCTCACATATCTTGCAATTTCTTACCCTTTCAATTCTGGGCCTGTTCTGGACACAAGCACGTCTTTAATCTGTGTCCTGGTGACATCACTGCGTGTCCTGAGAGGTTTTCTTCTATTGTCAGACTGCAGCTGAGCTCCCTCCCTTCCCTCTCAGCACCACAACTGGGCCACAGCATTGGTGTCTGACTACTGAGAATACACCAGAGGTGCGTCCTGCAGTAAGAAATCAATAGGACGGAAAATAGGTAGGGAAAGTAGCCCCTGCCAGAAGCTCTGGCCTGCTGAATTTGTAAGACTCACGTTCACTGCTCAAAGCGAAGTGCATAGCAAGAGAGGGCGATCTCACAGTCGGAAAGTATTTACTGGTTTGCACATGAAACCACCTGCTGTCTCTCCACCACCACCCCATGGGTGTTAGCTATGAAGGAGTGGTGGGTGACAAGGAGAGTTCCCTCAGCAGGAAGTAGCGGTTGGGTCTGCCAGTCACTGGTTACTTCAGGTAGGTGATATAGGTGATGTTCACACATAGAACAAGAAAAAAGAAAACACTGTATGAGAATTTAGGGGACGGGCTAGGCCCGGGGGCTGTAGATGAAGTTGATGGCGCTTGTATCTCACCTCCAGCCACAGAAGCCCACAGATGAGCAAGAGGGCCTGCGTGGTGCACGGGTCCCATCTTTCTTAGGGGGCCTTGCTCTTGTGAAAAGTCAACATTGGTGATATTGCTGGAAGGTTTTTAAGAGTTTTCAGGTTGACTAATGAAGACATGAATTTCATCATCTAAGCCAGGAGAGACAGGTACTGCACCAGCAACCCAAAGAGCAAACTGAAGTCTCCAGTCAGGGTAACTAAAGCACCATGACTCCGGAAAGAGCAGAGGAACCATCTTGTGATCCACAGAAGACCAAGGTGAGAGAGGAAAAGGACAGGAAGTCAGTCTCTTGAGAAGGTTTCAGAAGCATTACAAGTGGGGAACATTTAAGTGATTACTTCCTTAATATTATGCCTCTGTGGAACAAAGATCTCTCGGCCTCCCTCTTATAGTTTGAATTTAAAATGTCCCCCAGAAGTTTCATGGGTTTCTGAGGTGATCAGGGCACCAGAGTTAGCTCGCAGCTGAGTGGAGGCAGGGCCTGGGCAGAGCCGAGACCAGCCCAACCCGGAGGTGCTTGTCCCTGCCCCCTCCCTGCCAGCCCTGCTACCTGGATGCTGTGTGGTGAGTACATCTGCATCACACCTGTCTGCTACCATCCTTCAAGGAAGCTTCCAGGATTCTTACTCTCACATCCCATACTCATGTCATTCCAGATCTGTGCCAGCTAGCTGACAAACACGGCTTGCCGCACCACCACCTGAGTAAGAAACTTCTCTAGGGCCTAGGAATAAGCGCGAAATTCCTGCTCTCAGAGAACTTGAAAAGTTTCAGTGAAACTTACTGCCCATAGAAACATTTGCATAACAATTGCAAAATCTGTGTACAAAACAGAAATGATCAATTCTGAAATTAATTAATAAATGTTGTAGATAAGGAGTTTAAGTAAGAAAGCAATTTAGAGAAACTAGAAGAAAAGGAAGGAGAGAGAAAGAGAGAGAACAGAGAGGTAGATAGGCTTGCCATGCATAAAAGTTGGGATGCTATATACTCTTAAATTTAGCAAATGCTTTTTGATATTAGCTTAAAGTTATTTGAGATAAAATTAATAGATTTATATTTATATATTCAACGTGAACCTAAATGGTTACTGAAATCCAATAAAGTAATGTATAAATATGGAACAAAAAAAACTAGTGTGAAGAGGTGGAGAGAAAGTGAGGTTTGTGATAAGGAAAGGTGTAGGTGGGCTGTTAAAATCTGTTTAAGATCAACTGACTCACATCTAGCCACAAAAAATGTTAAGTATGTAAAGTGATACATGGGTTGATTGTCTCAATTTTGTGCTTGTACCATGTGTACATATTTCAAAATATGTTTCAATGATAAATATGTACAAAAAATTAATAACTTCAAAACCTTGCCCTCAGAAAAGATCGCAGTGGTCACAGAGAAATGGAAAGCAATCCACAAAGTGAACTGAGTAGGTCTGAAATCTCGTGTGAATTTAATGGCCAGTAAGCAGATCTTTTTGGCAGGAAAAGGAAAACTGGTTTTGAAAAGTATGGGAAAGCGAGAAGCAAGGACAAGATGGTGTTGGAATGGACAGGCACTGAACGCCAGAACCACAGTACTGCGGTTTCATCCTGTGCCTTGTAAGTACAGAACTAGAAAGAGGTAGGATGGTGCTTCAAAATGACGTGTTCAAAACACCCATGAGGCTCAGACGGCTAAGCTAGATTCCAGGAACTGTGCAGGATGCCCTGGGGGGTGGGGCTGCAGCCTCAGGGGGAGGTGAGGTCCTCCACTGAACCAGCACAGCCATGAACAGCGCTTCAGAAGTGGGATAAATCCAAGCTCAGATTCCAAGAATAAGAGGTGGTAGGCACTTCAGTGGCCATTTACATGACAAAGGAGAGACACCTTTTTCCACACTACTCTTATCCAATGGGCCAAACACACCATGAATCCTTCAATAATTACCAAACGCCACCCCTTCAGCTAAACCTTCCCCAAATGGATTACTGATCCATTTGTGTGTGTGTTCTCCACAGCACACATCTTTACTCAACTCTCAAGCACTACTGCCACAATGAACGAATAAAAGATCTTAAGGAAAGTTGACGTGGAGAATGGTCACATGTGGGGCACTTCTGAATGAGAGTCTTTCCTGAAGCTCTTCCTCAGAACTATCCTAGACAAACAACACCCTGGACCCTTGTTCTTAAGAGGTCTTGTTCTGCTCCTTGCCACCCTCATAAAGCACTTATTAATGTTATGCTCAAAGCAACCATACACACTTACATGCACACTTCACCTTGGTCTCCACATAGGATAATTTTATTGTTCTCAACCTATTGTGGCCCCAGGCCATTTCACAGCTGATGTCACTGGGAATACTGGGAAACATGTTGCAGCAAAATGCAGTGACTGAACAGTGTCTGTGTCGTGGTGTTGGGGTTTGGACATGATTCAGTGTGACCCCCAAAGTTTCACATGTCAGAAGCTCCATTCTCCAAAGCTTGGTTCTTGACACAGGGTTGAAATGGTGGAACCTTGAAGAGGGTAATTCAGTCATGAGGCATTGCACTCAGAAGGGACTAACATGAGTCTTGCTAGTTGAGTCAGCCTCCTGGCAGTGGGTAATTATAAGTGTTCCATATACCTCCTCTGGATCCTTCTGGCTTCCTATTTTACCATGTCATCTCTTCACTCATCTCTTCACCCTTCCTTTATGATGTGCCCTCCACAAGAGACTCTCAGCACAGCCAAGCAGAAGCTGTACCATGCTCTTAACCCTCTAGAAACATGAGCCTAATAAACCTTTTACTTCTAAAGCACTCAGCTTCAGGTATTCTGTTACAGTATCACAAAGCAGACTGACATATGTGATATTTCCCCACCTCCTGGCTCAGAAGGAAGGACCTGTAGAGCCACCCTCAACTTGTAGTGTTCCCTTTAAGCAGTACATGCAGTCACAGACCCTGGCTATTCATCTAGATACCCTGGGTACTGAGAGGGAGATGACAGCTAAACTTGTAAGTCATGACAAGACCATGACTAAGGCACTAGGCATAAATTTTTTATTGATCATACATTTTTTATTTCACAAAAATTATATAAAGGAAACAAACTATATGTGTATGTATATATATATATATATATATATATATATATATATATATATATATACATATATAAAATACATACATCCTGATTCCTGAAAATATGTGTGTGTGTGTGTGTGTGTGTGTAAATACACACAGGTACATGAAGAGGAATACATATAAAACTCTTACTAGTAAATCTCAAGATGGTAACTGATTAGGTTCAGAAACATTGAGCTCTAACAAATTCAATTCAAATATTGAAGTTTTATATTAACATATAGTTTTACATTACCATAAAGGGAAATTTTTGTTTCATACAGAAAGTGGCAAGTGCCTCATCTCAGTTAGGGATGGGGAAAGGAAAACAGAGGCCCTTGCTCTGTTTCCCAGAGTGTCTCCTTGGGTTCTACAAGCTGGGATGA
The DNA here is from genome assembly GCA_004027165.1 of Ctenomys sociabilis. Classification (NCBI taxonomy): domain Eukaryota; kingdom Metazoa; phylum Chordata; class Mammalia; order Rodentia; family Ctenomyidae; genus Ctenomys; species Ctenomys sociabilis. The sequence continues at coordinate 54,515 of PVKA01005874.1, forward strand.
CGGGGAATTTTTCCCCAGATCTAGAAGGCCTCTCAAGTTCCAAAGGGAATAGATCCAGGAGCCAAAAAGGCAGCAACTTCAGCCATCACGAATGGAGTTCGAATAAAGCACCCCAACTAAAAGGGACCGGAGCCAGCAGGGACACAGGTAGCACAGTTTTGGACCCTAGAGATAGCAGGGATAGTGCAGAGCAGCCATCTGCGCCAGCCACGGCACAGTGTGGTGCGGTGCAGTGAGACGCGGCCTTGCTGCTACGGTGTGGCCTAGAGTGGTCCAGGTGCTGGGCGTGGTGTGAGGTGGCCTGGCTCATAGCACGGCACAGTGAGACGATGCACAGCATGTCATCAAAGGGAAGGTTGCCAAGGGCTGGACAGGAAGGGGCCAAAACAAAATCTGAATAGAAATATGCTGCAGACAGCTGGAGAGAAAGACAGAAAGGACAGCCCTGAACACGCAGGTCAGATGCATAGACTCAGGACTTCCTTCTAGGGGTCTGGTAATGCCATTGCAGCAGGATGGCCATACACTGATGTTGTGTTCAAGGATCTGAGCCAGGAGTTCTACACACATCCTCTGAATCCTCCTCCAACAGCCCTGGATGACACTCCCAAGAAAGTGAGGCTCCAAGAGGTGAAGTACTTTGCTGAAGGTCCTGCAGCAGACCGACAACAGAGGCTCAGATGAACCCAGGTTTATGTCATTCCAACCTCAGGCTCACGATACCCATTACTTTCACATCAGACACCCCTGGCACAGAGCACTGAACCATGGTGCTAAAATACGGCGCAGCACGAAAGAAGGACAAAAGAGCTCAACCTTCAGGGGAGGCAGAGACCGGGCTAGGATGCATGTCACTCAGTACCCATGCTGTTGCTCTGATTTTTTATATCAAATTTACCTTATTCTTTATCTATGAGAGAGACAAGTTTTTTGACACTTGAGAAGCACCGGTGTAGGGAGAGATCAAGTGGGGCAGGTCCTTTAGAAATGTCTCCGGTCAAAGGAAGAAGCCAATCAAGGGATTACCAAGGGTGGCTGGAGCCCACGTGGAGGTAGGTGACTATTCACGTGCAGCCCACTATTTCTGATTTGGTCTGATGGAGACAGACAGGTAGAAACTGTCAGCTGACCATATATTCATCCATAACAATACCCAGGAAGTCCCATAACCCCATGAATTGTGCTCCCCCCACCACCAAAATTTCATACATCATAACTGTTCCTCCCCATCTCCCTGTCTTTGGAGCTAGGACCTTCGAAGAAGTGATTAAGATAATTATTTGGAATGCGAAAGATGGACCCTAATTTGGTTAGACCAGTGTCCTTCAAAGACACATGAGACCATGAGGAGAGAGGCACCTGCGAGCCGAAGTGTGGCCTTGCAGAAGCCACCCAGCCTGCCCACGGCTCCGTCTTGGACCTCAGCCTCCACCTCTGTGAGAAAATAGAGATCTGACCTATAAGCAGCCCTGGCTTTGGCAGTTTGTGCGCGGCAGTGGGACCAAACTAATACAGATTTTGTGGCAAAAGAATTCACTACAGTGATTGAACCTCGACATCTGGAGCGCAGTTGAGTGGGGAGTGAAGAGTACTTCACTTCTCTACTACAGTTCCCACCTCGTGGTGTTCCGCAGCTGCCCTTCAGCTCGTCGTCCGCAGCGCGGCCCGCTGGAGTGCGCGTCTCTACACGGCTCAGGTGCCAGGATTCTTTCCTTCTCTCCCACCCTCTGTGAACTGGGGCTTTAGTGCCGCTTGCGTGGAATCCAGCACCTCATGGTTTGCATTCTTCACAGAACTCTCTTTAAATGCAGCGCGTCCTTCAGCTACTCAGCCTCTGGTGAAAGCAGGATTCATCTGACATTGGGACGTGAGGTGCTCTTCTCCTTCCAGCCTTCCCTCCTCGCTGAGCCGCAGCAGCCGCTCATTAGCTGCATGACTGCTTCTCCCTGTGTTCACGCTCTAGGCTCTGTCGTTCTGAATCAGTCCTGGGACTTCGCAGCCAGAGGGAAGAGAAACACACAGCCCTGACACTTCGGGCAAAGGCAGGAACTGCCTGTGTAGATCCTGTCCCCCTCCGCCAAACAACTTGCTTTTGTTCCTCAGGTTTCCTTGGTTAGGAGATCCCTCTGGTGTCTGGGGTCATATACCATCTCCCATCTGTGCCTCAATTCAACTATTTTATTTCTACTCTAGGCGGGAGCTCTGCCAGTCATTCCTTGCAGGCTATTTTGGAATCAAACTAGCTGACCCAGAAGAATTTCAGAAAAGAGGACCAGAGTCACACAACAGAATGAGGCCCAGAGCCTCCAGGTCTCCCTGCTTGGGACACAAACTGTACCTTTCGCTGTGGTGTCCTCATGTCTACACGCCAGGAGCCTACAGCTCTGGCTCCTCATTAAGAGAAGAGATCAGTTAAATACATAGATTAAAATTAGCAAAAAGAATACTTCAAAAAGATAGCAAATACCTTAGGGGAGTCTGGATGAAATCAATAAATAGAGATAAGAACTAAGAAGTTCTAAAAGTCAGTCACTACATGTAATGTGGTAAAGGATCAGAGAAAGATCGCACTGTTGTTCGAGACTCGGTGTTTGCTAGAGGGCACAATGAGAGTCAAGTGGCAAAGAACAGCCTGGGGCCCAGGCCCAGGAAACACAGCTGGTGACCCGGCCGGCCGGGATCCCCCCCACACACACACACACACCACCACTGGCCTGGACAGTGCCGCGGCCCGAGGTGGTTTCCTGTTAGGGCACAGAGCCTGCGCCTGCACCACCTGCGTGTGCGCCGGAGGCTGAGAAGCCTGGAGAGTGAAAGCCTCAGCTATTCCAGATGATTTCCCTGAGGCCCCAGCACATGCAAATCTCACACCCGGTTGGCAGGCCGGATAATTCCTCCGCAAACAGACAGGCCACCTGCCAGGACTGGCTGAGCGCAGAGGAGCTCACCAAGGAGAAGAGAAAATCTGCTAACGAGGCCTTTTCCAAGCACAAACTGAGAAGAGGAAAGGACTGTGATTCCACTGGGAAGAGGGAATTACTAGAGTCTATTCCCAGCCCCAGCCAGCCATGGCACTCAGGTCAGACTCTGTGCCCCAGGGTCCCAGGAAGTAAACAAGAGGATGACCCCCAGGAACAGGAAGGGGTGTCCAGCCCCATGGGAAGAAGTTGCTTTAGGGGCGCCATGGCTGCCTTTGTTCACCGCCAAGGTCCAACACAAAGCCCTGGGGTCCCTCTGTCTGTCTGCCAAGCAGTCTGGGACAGATTCACCACAATCTGTTACCCCAAGGACAGACCAAAAGTGGCACGCACTGAGGTCAGATGGCTGAGAAGAGACAGACAGAACCAGTGTCTTATCTGAAGGACTCTGCTGGGGCCCCCACGTCTAGTTCAAAGGTTCTACTTCCCCAGCAGTCCTCAGGTGAAAGTGTTGGTGATGTACTGCAGCTGGCAACAGCAGCAGGCAGAGTCTGTTATGTACATCTCTTCCTGGCTCCATCCAGAGGTGGAGATTAGTAGTCAACCAGGGTCGTGAGTGCGTGCACAGTGGAAAGGACCAAGCACAACAAATGAGCACTTTCACCTTTCTCCTGGAGAGCTGGCCGTAAGGCATCTCCCAGCACACCACTCTTTTCTGGAGGACAAGACTGAATCATTCATGGGAATCTGCTCCACTCTGTAGAGTACAGTGCAGGAGGATCCGAGGGAAGGAACAGAAAATGAACATGCAGGATGACGTGACAATGAATCATTCGAAGGGCAGATATTCTAAGGCTCTTGAATTTGTTCCTACAGAAGACAGAGCTGAGGTGCAGCAGAAAGGTACGCAGCCCCAAACCCAGGAGCATGTGGGACTCCCCACATCCCCCCAGAGGAAGTGTGTTCCAATTCCTGGCACTGGAAAAGACTCTCCCTAAGACTTCTGTACACCCCTGTACACCCCACAGGTAGCTTGCAGCATTGCGTCCTTGACTGCATACAAGGCACCACAACCATACTACGTGCCACCATTTGCACCATCTTGGTGAATTACCACCTGGCTTCCCCATCCTGCTAAGAAAATGAATACACTCTCTCCTTCCCCCTTTCCCAGCACTCTACAATTGCTAGAGTCTATACAGTGCACTCTGCATCATTTCCTATCTGCCTATAAAGGTAAACTCTTCCGCTTGGCATCTCAGTTTTAAATACTGCTGGCCCATAATCCAAGCAAAGAGCTATAGAAAATGCTGGAAGCAATCTTCACAAAGAAGAATCTTTTCAAACCTATTTGGCGAGGAATACACATTTATCTGACAAATAGGTGCCCGGTGCCCACTGCAAGGCATTTTGCTGGCTGTCATGGCCCATGAAGAGTGGTGAGCATCTAAGCCATTGAAGGAGGCCGACTGGCTGAGTGCAGATCCATCGAGGACAATGGCCCTCCGAGCCTGGCACGGAGGCAGAATACATTTGCAACACTTTACATTAGCATGCACTGAAATTTCCCATTAGGCTGGTACAGTTACATCTAAAAGAATGGTTCGTAGGGAAGCAATTCACCCACTCTGTGATGGCATTCAGATAGGGCTCATGGTGGAAGTAGACACTCTTTAAATGTGTAAGTGCAGCAGTCTCCATGTTCAGATAACCAGAATGATTAATTCTGTCATAGGTGGTGTGGAATGAATAAACACTGCCGAGATCACCAGAGACCACATGCGTGAGCTGAGAGGAGCCAGTTGGCAGAGAGAACCTCGATGACAAACTGCCCAGGGAACCAAGTCAAAACAAGTGAAAGGTGTTCCTGCCAGCTCAGCCTGAGAGCAAGGAGGTGGCCGAGGTGACAAGGGACTTTTTTCTGTTTCCAATTAGTTTTCCTTGATATCCAGAGGAATAAGGAATCTGAGCCTTCTTGGATATAGGAAGGAACAAGTTATAACTGAAAGCCTCCCATAATGACATATCCAAAATCTTTCATAAAAATTCCAGAGTAAGGGCTTTACTTTAGAACAGATTGTGTGTGTGTGTGTGTGTGTGTGTGTGTGTGTGTGTCCCAGAGATTGAACCCAGGACCTTCACACTTAGCTACATTTTCGGTTCTTTTTTAAAAACAAATTTAAATTCTGAGATAGACTCTTGCTAAAATGGCTAAATTCCTCCAGCTGAACTCTTATTTGTGATCCTCCTGCCTTGGCCTTGAGAAGGGCTGGGACTACAAGCATGGACCATCATGCCCAGTTTAGAATTGATAAGTTACAAGAAAAATATTGATGTGAACCTGAAAGAAAACAGCATTTATTTGGGAATCCAAGCATTGCGATTTAGGTATAATGAATCTGGGCATCTGAATGGTGTCCCATAATGGAAACAGAAAAGAGATTTTTTGTTTTTAAGTAGGGCTTTCTACAGTCATCATTTTCAGAAGTGACTCATTGGCTGAGAAGAAATCCTGCACTGCACACCTGTTCTGAGAGGTTAGGTAAAAAAGGCGCTCCACACTGAGAGATGCTGCAGGTGGTGGAGAGTGGCTAATTGGCCACCTCAGTCTGTAGGGACATTCTGTGGTGCAACCCTTAGCCAGTGTGGCTCAGTCCCCTGCCCCAGTTGCCCCACTGCAACGTTAGAAGGTCTTAGCCCTCACCTCCTTGTTTTCTATCACAAAACCCCAAATACCCAGATGAGATCTCTTCCTTCATTTTTTAGCAGACTTGTGAAAAGCAAAGGAAAATGTGATGGGAGAGAATGGAGTGACTATGTTCATTCATAATAATGATCATGTGATCCGTACAAAGCTCTGACTGTTGGTCACATTTTCCTTACAGCCTCTAACCTTTCCTAAATAGTATCCTCTTAGATAAAAGGCAAGAGGTCTTTCTGAGCTTTGAGAACTCTTCTCTGCACTCTGGTGAAAGGTACTTGGGGATCCCAGTCTTGTAAGGCCTGATAGACAGGTTCCCTTGTGGCTCCATCCAATAGTCCTGCTCCTTGGAGGAAGCCTTTCTGTCCAGCAGAGTAGTAGTAATCCCAAGACTCAGACCCAAATGTGGAAAGACTTTCACCCTAGCCAAGCTCTTGCTGAATGCTACAATACTACAGGAAGCTAAGGAGAACCATATATCAGAAACAAATGAACAAAAGTCTACATTTCCACAGAGAAGGGAAGTGGGTCAGCTTGGAAACTGTAAGTGCAAGTAGTACTGAAGCCCAACCTAAGAAAAGCACTGTGATGCACACCAGGCCCAAAAGCCCTCCAGCTCCTTGCTGGAGTCAGGCTATGGACTGCAACCAGGGCCTCCTGTTGTCCTCCTGTCCCTCCAGCGTCAGAGCATGCTGGTGCGGTGGACAGCCCAAGTGCAAAGGTTACATGGCACCAGAGAGCTCAGAGAGAGGAAGAAAAAGTATACCATTACATCAAGTTCAGTCATGCACTGGATAATAATATTCCTGTCAATGATGGACCATATATATGACAGTAGGAAGATTACACAGGAGCTGAAAAATTCATGTCACCTAGTGTCATAGCTATGTTTAGAAAATGTAAAGCACCACTGAGCCACACTTGCACACAGCGCTGAGCGCAGTGACTTGCTGCGCAGCCTCACTGCTGAGAAGTGGCTCGCTGTTGTGCATCACCTCCGTGTGCAGCAGGCTGGACTGGCCGGGGGGCAGGAGAACCCTCTGTGCGATCTGCACCACAGACTTGCCCGGTGGCGCATTTCTCAGATGGCATCCCCAGCATTAAGCAGTGCGTCCCTGAACTTGATCTGCCCAGAGGAAACTGGAATTCTGAGATCAGTGAATCCAGGAGTCCCCCAGCATGGAAACCCCACCTTGACAGTGCTGAGAGCCAGGCATAAGCCAGAAGTCCAGCCAGGTGGCTAGCAGGGAAGAGGGAGCAGAGTCAGCACTCACTCACCTGGAGCCTTGTGTCCCCTCCAGGCTGCCATCTTGAGACTGAGTTTCCAAGGATGGAAATTCTTATTCTCAAAATTTAGAGCAAAAATTGAGGGGTGGATGAAGGAAAATAAAGGTAAGAACTTAGGATACAAGTTGGAAAGGATAAGGATAAAACTCTTTTAATTTTAAAGAGAAAACAAAACAAAACTATATAAAAACAAAAATGGTAGGAATTTTCAAAACAAGATGATAAGAAATTAACAATGATTGTTGCATTACATTTGTTATCTTCAAAGTAGTTGCTCATATTGCCAGATACAGGCCTACAAGATTGAGCAAACAAACATTAACTGTTCCTTTCAGTGGTCCAACAAAAATGAGTGCTATAGTTATCTTAGCTATCATACATATAGTGTGCCTTTTGGATTTTATTTTCCCTTTTAGGTTCTTACATTAAGGAGAAAATATAATATTTATACATGCAGATCTAATGTATTTCATTTAAGAGTATGGTCTCTACTTCCATCTATTTACCTATGAAAGCCTCAAGTTTGTCTTCTTTTATGAATTTAGGACAGGGTATACTGGGTTTCACTGTATAGATTGGACTCCTAGTGATCCTCCTATTTTCAGCCTCCCAAGCACTGGAATTTCTGGTGCATGCCACCATGCCCAGTTTCAATCATCTTCCCAGAGCGCCCCAGGGGCAGGGCTGGCACGACATGCCGAGGATTGAACCCCTGCCCCTGCTCTGCTGAAGCAGGCACTTTAGTCTGCTGAGCTGTCTGGCCGGCCCTCGAGCTTATCTTTCTTTATAGCTGAGTAGTACTCCATTGTATAAAAATACCACACCATTTTTATTCATTCCTCAGTTGATGGGTACCTGGGTTGTACTTTTTTAAAAGGATTATTACATTAAACCTTACCATTCAGAACAACAAGGTAAAACATACTTAAGAGGAAAGGCTGGATGTTAATGACCTTCAAAAGTTAAAAACAGAAGTAATGACTGAAAGCCAAAAGCATTGAGAAAATAAGTGTTCAGTTTAACACTTTTGTATTTTGTAGAAGTTATTGAGGATAAAGAACAACAGTGAAGCCGGGCGTGGTGGCGCAGGCCTGTAATCCCAGCACTTGGGAGGCTGAGGCAGGAGGATTGTTGTGAGTTCAAGACCAGCCTGAGCTACAAAGTGAGCATAAGGCCAGCCTGAGCTGCATAGTGAGACCCTGCCTCAAAAAGACAAAAAAAAAAAAAAGAACAACAGTGAAAATACAAAAGCTATAAAAGTCAAGAGGAGTCTGGAAAATGTTCTCCAAACATAAGAAAAGCGTAAGATTCGAAAATAGGAGGTAGAAGATAGAAAGGGAAGGTATGGGAGGAACTGTTGGTGCACAAGTCAAGGCTGTAAAACAAGCTACCACTTTCACAAGCTGGCTGGTTCGTGCAGAGAGCACAAGCATTCCTTTGCTGGTGTCTGTTGTGGTTTCCTCTTTGGCCTAAAAACTGTTTTAGGATTTGGCTTTAGAGTTTACAAATATCTGGCCTGATCCTTTGTCATATAATGTTATTAATTGTGGATTTCTAGCATAATTGCATTACAGTCAGGGTATGATTGTGGTCAATAGGGTTCATTTTTACAAATACTGAAATTGTGCTTGAAAGCAATACATGATTTCTCTGTTTGGTGGAAAAACAAGCCTTTTAATTGCGCTCTTGCAATCTTTCACATCCTCATATTTTGCCAACTTAATCATTTAATTTCCTTACACATTTTCTTGTAATTACATTGGTTTTGCTTTATAAATATTGAGACTATGTTAAGAACATCTGAGTCTATGACTGTTTCTATTTGTAGGACTGTTCTGTTCTTACCACAAATGTTTCCTTTCATTCCTAACAATAAATATCGCCCTAAAATTTATTTTGTGTGGTGTTCAACTTGCTAACTGTTTTTGGTGTTTGTTTGTTCGTGTGTGTCTGATGTAACTTTTCCTATTTAATTGTGGTCTGTATGAGGTCACGATGTCTTCAGCATGTCTTTTGTAAATAATGCAAAGCTTAGTTCTACTTTTACAATCAAATCTGGATATCTATGTCTTTTACAAGCCAAAGGCCCTCAAGTGGCCACATTTACAGGACTTTTGAGACATACGCTCCCACCACTGTGTTCCTGAGATTTGGCTCATCGTGTCCTTTTTGTTTTGCTTCTTCTTTTCTCCTCTGCTAACTTCTCATGTTTTGATGGTGTTGTCCTTTTCTTCAATTCCTTTGCTACATTGCATTCTGTTCTTTAACTTTCATTCTTCAATTTGTAACAACTGTAATTAACAATAAATAATTCCAACCTTCCAAGAGAGCCACTCTAGGGACCAAGACCTCATCGACAGGTCCTTTGGGGACATTATAGAACCAGCTTATGACTCCCTCCACTCTCAAGGCCTCAACCAAGAGCAGTGACTGAAAGAACTCTGTGCGTGCTGGGGGTGCTTCTCCAAAATGCCTGTGCATTTTCATATTCACAGATCTCTCCCTTAGGTGTCCCCCCAGTACCACGAATGTGCTAAATTCAGAGCTAATCACCAACCCCACGATTGCTCTCTGCTCCTGTGGTCCTTCCCCAGCAATCAAGCCTCAGCGCCCTCCGAGGCCCGGCGTTCTGCTCCAGCCCATACTCAGCTCCCACTCCCTGCACTGCCCTGTGCCCCTGCGGTCTTCATACCATCCTATTTTCAGTCCCTTCTACTGCTTTCCGATCTGGTCCTGGATTGCTCCAAGAATCCCATGAACTGTGCTCCTGTCCGGTTTCTAGGTCTCTAGCTCTACCATGTACTACAAAACCATCTCTCTCACATTCTAACCCTCCCTAGAACTAGGAGCAAAGCCTCGACCTAGCTCCCCTTACTTTTCAGATATGTCCTCTGCCCGGAACACCCTTCTCCACCCCGCTACTGATTTACCTGGTAAGAACCTGCCTCATTTGCAACGTGCAAATCCAAGATCACCACATTTGGGAAAATTTTGGATGCTGGAAAGGAAGGTTGGCTCACTGTATGTGTGTAGACTTTACTCACACTCCTTACTTGTGCACAAGATCACACTCTGGGCTCTTGGAGGGCTGGGTCTTCTTTACCTCTAAATCTCTATCTCAGCTCCTAAGTAGCACCTGGCAGATGACCACTCTCAATTTTTGCTAAAGGAAGGTGTATGAAAGGCCTTAGTTCAGTGTCAGGGCAACAAACTGCTCATGCTGGGCGACAGAAAGGGAGAAACAGGAGTCACCAGCAAGATTCTTTTTTTTAATTGTATGTGTTTGATACAGGGTCTCCCTGTGCGTCTTGGACTCCTAATGATCTTACTGCTTTCAGCCTCCCCAGCGCTGAGATTATAGGCATGTGCCACCACGCCGGGTCTTGGTGGCTGGCCCAGTGAACCAGGGGCAGGGTCAGCATGGCTTGTGGTGCTGGTAATGGAACCCCAACCTGCGCTTGCCTAAACAGGTGCTCAGTGCCCTGAGCTATCTTGCTGGCCCACCAGCAACATTCTTTTAGAGACTTTAGTCCTTCTGGAGGTGATTCCCTAAGCAAAAAATATGAGAATATTATACTTTAAATAATTAACATATTTCAGATCACAGAAACAAGATGCAACATCCAGAAAAAAAATCCCACCCAAATAAAGACAAAATGAGAAGACATTAATATCACAAAATCATATGCTGATTTTCTTCATATACAGAGTTCTTACAGATCAGTAAGAAAAAAGACTATCTCTGCAATGAGAAAAGGCTTCAGAAAAAAATAGGCTTTAACAGAAAAAAAATGACTTTTAACCATATGAAATGATGCTCTAGTTATGAGTAAAGAAATGCAAATCAAGACAACGGTAAGTATCAATTTTCAGATTCTCAAAAATTCTTAGATCTAACAATTCCCAGTGTAAGGTGTTCTCCACACCAAGGTGGCCCCGGGGACCCAGGAACTTATATTCATAAACAACAAGGTGACAGTTGAAATTGTGCAACATTTCCCTGGAGAAAGTTGTCTGCGTCTTTAACATTTTACATTCGTACAGCTTTGATGCAAATAGTGAGACAGAGGAGGGAAGGGGAGGGCCCCCGGCCTGGGGAAGAGTCGGCTGTGAGTTCAGAATGTATTTATTCTGCCATGACTCAAGCCCTGGGCTGTCCTCCAAAACCCTTGTGTGAATGGTCTGCTATTCCGGTGGCTGTTTATGTTACAGGCTCTTTTCTCAGAGTCCGACAACAGTGTTCCTTGGCTCCAGTGCAGGGAGCTGAGTGTGCCATCATTAGGAAGCTGATAGAGGGCTCTACCCCCACTCTCACATGGTTGTTGACGTGGGCTGGTGGGTGTGCGTGTGTTTCCAGTAATGAGAATGTGCGTGGATAGTTCTTTGTGTGGGCAGCCATTGCTAATTGAAAATCTATTCTCCCTTCCTGCCTCCTTCCCAAGATAACTTTGATTTTTTTTTTCTTTTCAGATACCTACTCAGACCATGTTCTTCAGTGAAAGATGACCCCACCCACCTGCAGAGAAAGCTTGGATCATCTGTGTAACTACAGGTTATTACATCCCCTTTGCCAGGGCTGGGTCAGCTGTGACAGGGTAGATTGATTTTAGCAAAGGAGGGTAGGGTGTTGGAGCCCACGTGAGATAAGGATGGGGACCACAGGAGGGACCTCAAGAAGATCATCACGTACAGGGAATTAAGCAAGGAAAGAAATATGATCAGAATAAAGGCAAGCAGATTCCTCCCCACTGGAATAGGAAACACAAAGGTGGAGAAGGAAACTTACTTGGACCCAGGAGTGCTGTGTTAGAGTTGGGGTGTTGGTGTGATTTCCTGAAGGTCTGTACACAGACAAGTCAGTGTGCAAGTCAGTGCAGTATGGGGGCAGGTCTACCTGGAAGGGTATAAGCCCTGTCCAGCAAGACAGCCTAATGCGATGACACCCCAGGAGCAGGGAGAATACTTAGCATCTAAATGCTGACTGCTTTCTCCACTAAATGGCCAATTTCAAGTTCGGAGCACGGACAGGACCAAAGGAAATGAGGCAATCTCACCCTACCAGGGCTAGAGGCTGCCCCCAAATAATCAGGGGGCATTTCAAGATGGCTCAGCACCAGCCTGAAGGAGTCACTCCAAGACAAATTGGGGGTCATCTGAGCAAAACAATGAATAATCATAGGCAATTGGATAAAATAGGAATTTAGGGATCTACATTGACATTTATATAGGGAAAATAAATATATTTTAAAACTGGTGAGATAGAATAAATACATTCAAAAATCAGGACCAGCTCTTTCCCACAGTGTCTCAAGATATCTGCCTACAAAGTGCTGTCAGTCCTCTCTGTCTTTGGGTTTCATGTCCATGGACTCAACAAAAGTGGATCAAAATATTCAAAACCAAATGCACACTTCTCAGATGAAGAACCACAAATGGCAAATATATGGAATAAAATGTTTGACAGTATCAGCCATTTGAGAAATGCACATGAAGACAACACTGAGGTTCCATCTCACCCCAGAAAGAGTGGCCGTCATCAAGAAGTCAACCAATAACAACTGCTAGAGGGGCCATGGGGAAGAAAGAAACTCTTCTCCACTGCTGGTAGAATATAGGCTGGCGCTGCACTGTGGAAATCAGTGTGGAGAGGCCTCAGAAAGCTAGGACTAGAGGTCCCATTTGACCCAGCCATTCCCTTCCTGAACACATCATACCACAGCAATTTATGTTCACCCATATTTATAGCAGTGCAATCTGTCTTAGTTAAATCTTAGCAACAACCCAAATGCCATCAGCTGGGGAATGGGTAAAAAGATGTGGCATTTTCATGGGAGTACTACTCAGCTATAATAAAAGATAAACTTGAGGCTTTTTTGGATAAGTGGATGCAACTAGAGACCATACTCATAAGCGAGATGAATCAGAATTGCATATACAAGCATCATATCATCTCCCTGTTGTAAGGGATGCTCATGGGCTCCAGGGAGCCACCGTGGCTAATAACTGCAAAGGAAAGCACAGTGCCCTTACAGTGGTAAAGTCCAGCAAGAAATGATCAAAACCAACATCTCCAGTCATGACAGAATCAAAATCATGTGCGAAATGTTAAGATCGATGGAATGAGACAAACAGCATCGCTCGTGATTTTCCTGCCCAAAACTCAGACCTGAATGATAAGGGAACAGCAGACAAACCAAAACTTAGGAACATTCAGTAAAATAGTCTTCAAAGTATCTAGGCAGTGAAAGCCAGAGCCCCTGTAAAGGACATTTTGGGACAAGTGAGAAAACTCGAATATGTAGATTTGAATTTTGGCTCTGCAGGAGAACGTCTTTGTTCACAGGAAATACTCACCAAGACATTCTGGTGCATCCCAGAATGGTGGTTGGTTACTCTCAAATAAATTATAGGGTTTTCCCCTAAGTTTAATATTTTTTCAAGAAAGTAAAAAGAAATAAAATGAAAACTATTTTTTCCCTAAAATATGAGAATATCATCCCTGAAAACTTCTGGAATAACTTTTTTTTTTCTCTTGAAGGAATCCTGGAAGAAACTCCTCTTTCTCCTCTGGATGGTGGCAGGCATGGAGATGAGACCCAGAGCGTCTGACCCTCTCACCACAGGGCCGGGAGGAAAGCCGGGCAAAATGGCTTGGGCTGACTGGGCCTGAGCCATGGGCGAGCACAGTCCCAAGCCTCAGCTTCCTCTGGACCTGTGGTCCTGGTAGGCACTGAAACTCTGGCTTCTTAGGCTAATCCTTAGGGTTTTCAGTCATATGCTCCAACAGGAGCATCCTGACTTAGATGTGATCACTGAAGAGAGGATGCCAAGGTTCTAAGACTTGGACTTTATTTCCATTACAGCAAATTCCATCCACTTCTGAAATATGCCATCAGTGGAAGTCTTGCCCATAGGTAAACAAAAGTTGTCCTGGGTTACTGATGTGGATGATAGGTAAATCACGTCATGTAGTCACCATTGCTGTGACTTTCAGACTCCAGGACAAGCGACCGAGTCTTTTGACCATGAGCAGGGCATGGAATAGCAGAATCTGCTGTGCTCATCACGGCAGCTGTCTCAGTGGGCAGGTGGGGAGCGGTACAAGGAGAAGCTTGCTTGCAACCGAGTTGAACGTGCTCCTACAGAATTTTTGCAAGTCTGCAAAAATGTCCCTATCCCTTCCCTTTTTACTTAAAACCTTACTTAGCTCCATTTAAACATCTGTTACCCTTGGTCTTCTGATCAGGCCTTCCTTCTCTCTCCTCAAAAAATTTGAATCACTCACCAGTGCCTAGAGATCGTCTTCTGCTAGACCATGGTTCACGAGACCCTCTCTGTAGAGGCCAAGGCTACCTTCACACCTGTCCCCCTCTGTCAACAGACCCCCCCCCCAGGACACTGGCCACTTGGGCTGCTTTCCCCTGCTGGGGATGGGAACTAGACATATGGAGAGAAGGAAAACCAAACAGAACCCTGCAGTTGTGCCTGGAATCAAAGACGCTGGCATGAAGTTACAGATCCGAATGCATACAGAGAGGCATACGGAAATGAATACAAATGCAGTGCGAATCCAGCGCCCCTCAGCATCTCCAGGGAACTGGCTCCAGAACACCTGGATCCACGGATGCTGAAGTCTCTTGTGTAATCTAGCACAGTATTTGCATAGAACCTACACACCACCTCACATATACTTCAAATCATCTCTCAGTCATAATATCCAACACACTATAGATGCTGCATAAAGAATTTTATGTTTTATTATTTAGAGAACAGTGGGAGAATAAAGGTCTGAACATTTCTGTGCAGATGTGGCCTTTTCTTCATATTTTAAATCCATGGTTGATTGAGCCTGCGGATACAGAACCAGAGTACAAAGAGGGCTGCCCAGACACCAGGACCTCCTCCCTGGCCACTGAGAGGAAGCAGAAGCACAACGTCCTAGTAGCCACGAGTAGAACTCCTTGTTGCTAATAATACAGACTTTCACATCTCTGTGCCCATTACCACCAGAGCAGCAGTTTCCTGCTTCCAAATACCTTTGCCATGCTCTGCTCACCAAAACCCCACTGCAGAGAAATTATAAAAGCACCAAGTGTGTATCATCAGCAATTATTTATCTTGCCCCTCCACTGAGGCCTGGCTCATGGCATCTGTTACCTCAGCATCCCCGGAATATGCAGGCAGAATTGACATTTCATACTGCTGGACCCCGTGAACCACCGACCCACCTTTCCACAGCATGAGCCCACCCTTCTTTGTGCATAGACACCTCTCCCCTTAATAACATAAATATCTCTGGAGAGACTGTCTGTCTCTCTTGTCCCCCTATACCCTACCACAGGGCTGAGTGTATACAAGGCATTCAATAAAAGTGTCCCGAACTAGAGGCAGTCTCTCTCCATGGGATGGACCAGGCCTAATTGGCCTGCAAGTAGAGCCAGTCTCTATCTCGGCCCCATTAGCACTGGAGGCTGCCCAGGAAAGCAGGAAATCCAGGACAAGCGACTGAGCCTTTTGACCAGCCCTGAGTCAGCAGAAGCATAGAAGCGAAGTTCCTGTTCTGAGTAGGAATTGGTCTTCAGAGAGGGGATGCCCTGCTTGCCAGGTCTTTCTCGGAAAGGCTCCACCTCATGCCTTGCTTCTGCTGCAGGAGGAGCCTCACTGAGCACGCAGCTGAAGGTGGTGTGAGCACCAAATGAGAGTTTGAATTCTGAGGACAGCTCCCTTGGGATCAGGCTGGGCTGGGCCAGCTCCCAGCAGGTGAGAAATGACCACACGCTGGCTCTCTAGGGAGGTTGTGGCCGCCCAAATGGGCCGCACTGTAGGAAGTTGCTGTGAGGCCAAAGCAAAGATCCCCGTGCCCTTGGCCCACAGGATTTAGCCCACTGCAGTGAGCTGCATGAGCTACTCTGCCTCCCAGGGGTCTAGAGGGCAGGAAATAGCCATTTCTGTCCAAGGCCCATCTGACCTCCACAAAGGGCTGTCCGCATTCTCCATGGCTGCTGGAATAAACTTTGCCAAATTCCGTGGCTTAAAGCAACACCCCTGCTATCCCACAGCTCTGGAGCACAGCACGGTCCCCTTTGGGGTGGGCTTGAGCTCTCAGCAGGCCATGCTGCTTATGGGAGGCTGTAGAGACGACATGTGGGACCTACTCATCTCAGAACCAGCAAGACACATCACCTCCTTCCTGCAACTGGAACCTCTGTGATTGTGCCTTCTGCGGCAACTCTCGGACTGCAGTAGTGATGCTTCCCTGTCTTCAGAGGCTTGCGTCACCAGAAGGTCCCATATGGGGAGTCTCCTCACATCTCCAAAGCTCCCTTTGCCAGGAAAGGTGACACAAGCCCAGGATCCAGGTCTTAGGGTATGGACATCTCTGGGGAGGTGCACTGGGCCTAGGCCACAACCTCACGTTTACATCACAGGAATAGGACTCCACCTAGCATGAATATAATTGGACTTTTTCTTGGGAGAGTACAGCTGGTCTTTGATTTGCAATTTTCAGGATAAACAGTTCAAATTCCCAAATATAGAAACCCCAGGCCTTTGAGTATGCTCTGTGACACATTTTGAACCGTCCTTACTTAAGCATGTGGAGTCACACCATGGCCAGTCCTTGGAATCTGGGACTCTTGTGGGCCCAGGTATGGAGTCTGGGAGTTCTATCAGGCTTAGTGTTAGACCCATAGCACAGCTGGGCCAGGCATCAGTCATCAAAAGAGATACACTTAAAGCAGGGCCAAGAAATGGGCTGAAAAATGTATGCTAGGAAAAAATCCCATTTTGTGACATACAACCAAAGGTTAGGACTAAAAGTCTACTTAGGCCAATTGTCCATAAACCAGTAAAGACACAAGCTGTATTGGGGTTCACCAGCCCCCATCTCTAATGAGAGCTGAGGAGACCCAGTGGCAGGGAACCTGTTACATACAAAGGAAGCCATAGCTCGAGAAAGAAAACCCTGTCCCTAGAAGAACTAGAGCAGCAATCTGAGAACATGCAATACGGAATACACACAGAGTAAGTTTCTATGTCAGAGTAGGTCAAACAACAGAATCAACTATATAGACAAGAAAACATAAGCCCAATAGTGTTCCTGCTTTTGAATGAATCAGATTCATGGAGCATGGGGCGAGGAGGGATTTGCTGGTCTTATTCCAAGCACTGGAGATGCCACCAATCAACTCTGCCCCTAGGATGGAGGAGCCCAGTAGGCAATGGCAGGTAGGTGCTCCTTGACTTAGCATTGGGTTGCATCTTGAGGAACCCATCATGAGTTGAAAACATCCTAAATCAAAACTCCACTTCCCAGACTTAACCCACACGTGCCGTGGCTTTGCAAGACAATGCAGAGCAGAGAAGCCTTGGTGTGGATTTCTGGGTTTCCCAGCATTTCAGACAGGATCACACTGCACACCAGTATCCCGGGAAGAGACCCAAACGCAAGTTAGGAGTCTGATTTCTAACAAATGTGCATTGCATTCATGCCATCATGAGGTTGAAGAAGAAATATCACTAGCCAGACTCCTGTGAATCGGAAAGCATCTGCAGTCTACCAGGTGCAAAGAGCTGAGACAGGTAAACAGTGTGGCACAGGACAAACACAAGACAGGCTTCAAGATGGGGTAGGTCCACATAAAGGTCCCTGGCAGTGGTCACAGAGAAGTCAGGATAGTGGAGGTATGGTCACCAGCAAGGATGGGGCAGGACCTGGCAGGAGCGAGAACGCGGCGTGTCAGCTTACCAGGCGGTTTGGCTAAGGGGGCTGCACATTATCTTCCCACTAATGCCTCACTCCCCGGGATTTCTTTCATTTTCACTCCTAGTACTGGAGCTACATTTTAAGGTCTGTGTTACTGCAATGTCCATTTTGGCTAAAAATTTTCCCCTCCATCATCCCATAGTATAATGTTGGAATACACACTAACCTACGAGCCCAACATTTTCTTTCATCGCTGAAAGGGTTGTGGGCCAAGCTGGTCTTTGAGACCTGTTATATTTGCTAAGATTTGACTCACCTCTGGGCCTTGTGGTGGCTGCAGGTATGATCATGACTCTCACAATCCTGAAGTTACAGTCACCTGTTTGTAAGTGATCCTTGCACCATCTGGTCCCGGGCCTCTGCTTTTCCCAAATGACTTCCTGCTAGAAAGATGTGTGCCTTATTCTCCCCACTGAGTCCTTTAAGTATCAGCCCTCTTTTCCCTGCCTGACTTGTCCAACCTTGGATCCTGCTCACTCAGTCTATCAGGACACTGACTGTATTTAATGTTCATGTCCCAAACTATAAAGCTCTACATGCATTGCGCAACACCAGGAGCAGTAGTCGGCTGGAACTTTGTGGAACCAGAATACTAAGGTAAACTAGAATACTTGAGGGTAGACCGTCCAGTTCAGAATCAAGTTCATGTTTCATTCTTGAAGATAAATGTGTTCTGACATGGTGTACTCTGTTCTTTATCTGTTTTCTAACGTTAAACAAGGGAATCTTCTTTGGCCAGTAATTATGCTCTGTCCCCTAATAAATACAATGAATGTCTTTCTCTGAACTTGAAATTATCTGTGGCTTGCACCCATTCAGACTGTGCTAATAGCTCAGATGACCACAGCTCCAGGGCTGGGAGTGAAAATGAAACAAATATTGGAGAGTGAGGCATTAGTGGGAGGGTGATGTGCAGCCCCCTGAGGAGTGTGAGGTCATTCCACCCAGCAGTGCCAACTCTGATGGGTCTCCATGTTTTCACTGGTTTCTCCTGTCGGAAAACACCCCCAAGTACAGAGGACCTAGAAATCCTGTAGCTGCCTAACTATGCCTGAATGTATCAGGATTTTTCTGGAGAAACAGAACCAACAAGACATTGTACAGGAAGTGAGATTCACTTAGGAAATTGGTTCAGTTATGGAGCATGGCTAGTCCACCATCTGGAGGATCTGCAAGCCAAAGATCAGAGAGCTGATGCTGCAGCTCACATGGAAAGGGCGTTTGTGCCTGAATTCCTGCTTGCTCTAGGAAGATCCATGCAGATCTACACAGGTCTTCAAGCGATGGAGAAGGCCCTCTCACATTCTGGGAAGCAATTGTTTTATTCAAAATCTACTGATTTAAATGTTAGTCCCATCCAGAATATGTTCATAGAAGTATCTAGAATAACACTTAACCTCATATCTAGGCATGCGAAAGGAGGACATACTGCTGCTGCTGCTTTGACAGAGGTGCCAAGACCAGACAGCTTTCCTCACCTCTTAGTCGTTGAACCTCCAAGCCTGGATGGAGGGAGAACCCAGCCTGCCCACAGGCCACACTGAAGACAGGCAGGCAGACAGGCCCACGCTCTCTGCAAGATTTAGCTACCCGTCATACCCAGAAACCGAGGCATAAAAAGAACCATACGTGTGGAGGTTCCAGGATTAGAAATTCCTGCTGGGTTCTTCCCCTCCTTTTTGATCAGATGTTCTGAGGTGGTAACTGAAAGTCCAGGTTTCTAGTGTCTATATCTGTCCTTGCAAAAGTTCTTATCTCACTACTAGTCTCCGAACACCTCAGAGCCAGGGCAAGAGCCTTTCATCTGCAGAGGACTGTGTGTTTCTGAGAAGACCTTCGACTCCCAATCTGGCCTTGTTCTTAGAAGAATGTTCCCTTGGGACACATCCTCTCTGGAGGCTAGTCCCTAGTGAGGAATGTATAACATTTTTAGAACACTGTGTATAACCATTTTAAAGAGCCAAAGCAGTCAAGATATTTGGGCAAAAAATAAAAGTAATTCCTTCCCTTCTTTATCCTTCACTCTAGAGCAGCAAAGACAGGAATTCCACATTTGCTGAAAAAGAGAAAGCAGAGGCCAACATGTCCTGGGTCTGCTCTGCCGCTGCTCAGCTCTTGTCCCTCCCTGAACCAGTGCCCACCAAGTCCCCTCATCCCTGCCCTTCCTCAGGCCCACCCACCACCACCTTTCCATGTCCAAGCCAGGGGGACAGAACTGTGGTCCCTATGGCTTCTCTTCTCTTAATTGTTAGAAATGTTTTTATGACTTTTGTGGTTTCAATTCTTGGAGTGGGGAGAAGTGTGTAGAACCCTAGATATCACAAGAGCCATGGGATGAAAATGTTTGCTCAGTGCTTGTCCACTTCACCTCGTGGTTGTGTCTTCTTGTCCACTGTCTCACAGGCAAGCTCAGGGCTCCACCCTGTCCCTCTCCTGCTCCCCCATTGCCTTCCTCTGTCCAGCCTACTTCCAGCATATCCTACAAATAGCCCTCTGGTTACTTTTTCCTAAAACACCCCCTCGAAGGAGATAGTTACCCATGGAAATAACCCAGTGGGCCCAAATTCCATCCCAAGACTTTCCACCATTTGACCAGAACCTCCCTTTCCCAGTGGTCCACTCACTCTCACATGCATTCATCTACATAATCCACATCTACAGTCAACTCTCTTTATCCACAGAATCCACATCCAGTCAACAACAGATCAAAAATATTCATCTAACACATTGCAGGACTTGGGGTAGAGCTCAGTGCTAGAGCAAGCGCTGCTACCAGCATGAAGATTTTCCTAGGTTGTACAGGTTCTCAGTTGCTACAAAATTGCATGTGTACTGAACATGTACAGACTTCTCTCCTTGCCATTATTCCCTAAACACCATAATACACTATTTCTATAACACTTACATTGCATTAAGATAACAGGATTCATCTACAGATAATTTAAAGTAGAGCAGGAGACATATGGGGGGGTCCTATACAAAGCTACAGAACTTTATAAAAGGGATTTGAGCATTGTGAACTTTGGTTTTGACAAGGGGTTCTGAAGTAGTTCTGAGCAGGCTCTGAGGATAACTCTTGAACACCCACCACGGGCGAGGCTGTAGCAATGCAGGGGAGGAGGGTGTTCAGCACACTTCAGTAGTGTACACTGAGGGAGACCAGAAGAAAGGACCCAGGACCCTTGCCTCTGTGGGACAAATCTCTTCCCCCATGGCTACTTTCCTCATCTCCCACTGAAAATGCCACACATTCCTCCCCTTGTGTGTTTTATCAACATCTCCCTCTCTGGTAATTCTGTCCTCTGCTGTCCAAATCTATCAGATCAGGTCAAGTTCACAACTTCTGTTGGGATTTTCTGATCTGCAGTGCCTTCAAGGAGCCCCCATTTCCACATTCTCATAATGAACATCCACAAGAGCCCAAAGCAGCCTTCTGAGCATTCCATTCACTGCCCAGCGAACTCTGAGTTTTCCTCATGAGTTTGTCTTGACAAGAACACCCCCGCAGCACTCCCAGCCCACAACAGGGAGGCAGTGGCAAGAGACCACAGCCCCTCCCCAGCCCTCAGTGTCACTGGCACCACACATGTGCTTCATTCTGGCTTAAGGGCCGCTCTGCAAGTCATTACTGGAACACAGAGGAAAACCCAAGGTTGGAGAAACTTGTGTTAGCCAGGCTGTGCAGTTGCCTACAGGAAGTGACCCAGCTCTGTCACTCACTTCCTCTCAGCTCTCCAGGGCACCTCTGTGACTACGGTCAGCTGCTTCCCTGACAGGGAGGAGCACACTAGGATTCCAGCTCCCTCCAGGGACCTGCTGGCAGTGTGGAGGAGGGGCACCTTCAAGCACACTCCTCAGCTCCAATAAGCAGTGGTGCCTGAGAGCACGGAGGTAGAGGACTACCTGAGCCTGCGGGTCACCTGCCTGTGTTTGCACCCTTACTTGTCTTCCTCTGGAGGAGCACAGGGTGATGGGTGTGTGGTAGAAACTGCCTGGAATTGCAGGGAGCCAAGAGGATGATGGGAGAGGCACAGTGGTCTCACACAGTGTGTGGGGGGAGGGAGGCTTTGGTGAACTGTGACTCCAATTCCAGCTCTGGCTCTGCAGCTAACATTCAGAGCTGCCACTTACTGTGGCCACTTAACGGGTGCTGAGCTAAATTCTTCACATGCGTTGTCCTATGTCCTTCACTTTAGGGGCTAAAGACAAACAGAGCCCTGGGAGGAGGCTGTAGGATACCCACCCAGCCAAGTAAATGGTGATGAGAAGGCTTGCTGCCAAACGTAAAGACTGGTCCCTGAGAGAGGAGGCGAGCCAGCCCCACACGGCCCGGCTGCCAATGAGCCTTTTCTCCCCATTGCCTCCAAAACCCACACTGGTGCTCAGACCTCCAGCACAAGGAAGCATCTCGGGGCCCCAAGTATTTCTCTCTTCGCTCTGAGTGAGGATTACTGCACTGACGCTGACCCCCACGCACATGAGCACCATCTGTGAGAGCCCAGTGCATAAGCAGACGGTGAGCTCCGTAACCTTCGTGGAGGGCTCATGGCCAGGACCCAGACCCCCCCATACCCTTTCCTGCTGCAATGCCCCACCCCAGTCACCACCTAGGTGACTGTCACCACTGATGTCCCAGTTTCATTTTGCCAGCTTTAACCTGCATATGGAAAGCCACGCCGAATGGCACTCACCACAGCAGACACAACGAGAAAGACTCCAAGGCTAATAAAGGTACATTTAGATGTTAAGCATTAATGTACAAAAATCATTATTAGTAATTCCTCACTTTAATTTTTAAAACTAATTATCCAAGCTTGGTTTCACGTCTATAAGAAGGAATGCACCTGCGCAAATCATGCTCTCATACCTTTGCTATGTGTGCTAACCTGGAGAAGCCTTCTGCATCGCTTAGGTGAGGAGACAGATAGGAGACAACACCTGGAGGCCCCAAGAGCTCGCTTATCTCCGGACGACAAGGGCTTCCTACTGCTCTGAGGGTGCTAGGAGCCTCTCCTGAGATCACTCAAGGCTTCTTTAGCAATCTGCGTTTCAGCTAGTCTTCTGGAAAGTTCTCTCACTGTCATTCCTGCTTCTTTTGTGTCTCTCTCAGGCTAATGCAGCAGTTAAAAGCAAGAGCCCTGCAGCTGGAATGCTGGACCTCAACCTTTGCTGCCTACCCCCTCTGGGTCCTGACCCGCTCCAGGATTCTGCTTCCTGTCCAGTAAATGTTCCCAATTTTTTTTTTTTTTTTTTTTTTTTTTGGTGGAACCAGGGATTGAACTCAGGCCCTTTCATAGACAGAGGAGCACTTATTCCACTGAGCCATCTCCCTGGCCCCCTGTCCAGTAAATGTGACGCTGATAGTAGTTGGTCATGTGGGCAGCAGATTAAAGGAAACGGCACTTGCGAATGCTGGGTAGAGTGACTGACACGAACTCAGAGAACCAGGGCGACTGTCAGGACTTCTTTCTTGTGCAAGTTCAGGAAAGCTTCCTGCTACCTTTCACAGGCTTTAGCTGTAACAAAGACAAGTGCCACAGCATGTCCTAGGCCACCGCAAGTGAGCAACATGGAGCCGCTTTAAAAACCAGAAATCAGTTTTCCTCACAAAAAAAGTGTCGGAGTGGCACAGTCCTGGAGAGGAAGCCAGGATGACAGGACCCTGACTGTGAGAATCAGAAAGCTGAGCAGACAGAGCCAAAAGCCAAGTGATGTTTTCATCCACAAACTGACAACAGCCTGTGTGATCCTTTGATCTCGTTTAGGACAGCTTCTTGTACCTGCTTTCTAAATACACATCTCTGTCTCCTCTGCTCTCTCCCTGGTGAGCTGATCTTTTTCTGGGGCTAATCCACACCCAGAAGCCCCGCTCCAGCCCCTTATCTCCTAAACCACTGCTCCAGCTTCAGCCTCTGTCCTGGCCTCTAGTCCCAAACTTCCAGCCATCTGGGCTGTGCTTCCACCTAAAGGCCACCAGCACAGCACGTCAGCTCAGCCAGAAGAAACCGGCTCATCATACATAGAGTCACAGTGTTTCACTGAAGTCACCTTCATAATCTTGTCCTTGAGTCCTGGAAGCCTAGGTCATCCTTGTCCCCCTCTGCACCCTTCAGTCTACTCTGTAGGTAAGACCCGAGTTTTCTTTTTTTAGGGGTGAGTTGACCTGTGTTCTTCATGTGCTCTATAAGCCCAGTATGTCTTGTCCTTCTCACCTCTGTCTAAACCTCTCAGACCAGCCCTCAACTCTGACTCCAGCCAATCATTTGTGCAAACTACCTACAAACTGCTCCAAGACTCACCCAGCCACACCTCTACTTGCTTGTTGTCTAAGCAACAAAGTATACTGTTCCAGGCCCTAGATGGTGAGAACTCATCAATTCCACCCATCAGTTCTCTCTCTCGGCATAAGCAGACACCTGGCAGGCTCAAGATCCCAAGTTCAAACCCCATCCCCAGATGCAGTGTGGCCCAGAACCCAACATGATGGCACATGCCTGTAACCCCAGCACTCCAGAGGCTGAAACAGGAGGATCACTGCAAGTTTGAGATCAGCATGGGGGCTACATAAGGCCAGCCCAAACTGCATAGCAAGATCCTATCTCCGAAAAAAAATTTCTGTCTCTGTCTCTCTGTCTCTGTCTCTCTCCTCTCTCTCTCTCTCTCTTTCTCTCTCCTCCCCCCAGCCCCCAAACCACAATATGGCAAATCTAATGCTTAGGTTTCTGTTTCTGTAGGACCTTGCCCGGATTCTAGGAAAACATATTGGAAATAAAAGCAGGCTATTTGGATACTTTGTGAGATTACAATTTTCATTTTTTTTGTGCTTTATATATTGTGATAAGATTGTTTCTGAATCCAATTCCTCTCTCTGCCTTTATTCAAATCATACTTAAAAATGCCTAGAAAAGGTTCATTCTCTCCCAAATACAAAGACCATGTCAGAGAAATGACTTATCTAAACTGTCAACCAGAAAAGGAAAATGCATTAGATTTGTCATATTGTGGCTTAGGAAATAAACAATGGGAAATAGAAAGGGGGATTGTTATTATAACTCCTCAGAGCCTCTGTTCCTCATCTTAATGCATTGCTATTTCATTGTTTTCTGTTTGCTCAGACACCCCTCATACACCCACCCCAGCCCTGCATAGCTCCACATGGCCTGGCTGCCCAATGAGCCTTTTCTCCCCATTGCCTCCAAAGCCCACACTGGTGCTCAGACCTCCAGCACAAGGAAGCATCTCGGGGCCCCAAGTATTTCTCTCTTCGCTCTGAGTGAGGATTACTGCACTGACGCTGACCCCCACGTACATGAGCACATCCGTGAGAGCCCAGTGCATAAGCAGACAGTGAGCTCCGTAACCTTCATGGAGGGCTCATGGCCAGGACCTAGACCCCCCCCATACCCTTTCCTGCTGCAACACCCCACCCCAGTCACCACCTAGGTGACTGTCACCACTGATGTCCCAGTTTCATTTTGCCAGCTTTAACCTGCATATGGAAAGCCACGCCGAATGGTACTCACCACAGCAGACACAACGAGAAAGATTCCAAGGCTAATAAAGGTACATTTAGATGTTAAGCATTAATGTACAAAAATCATTATTAGTAATTCCTCACTTTAATTTTTAAAACTAATTATCCAGTGCTTAGTTTCACTTCTATAAGAAGGAACGCGCCTGCACAAATCATGCTTTATTACCATTGCTTTGAGTGCTAACTGAAAAACATTAGCACATGTAAATACTGAAATATTTGCTTTTTAGTGTGGTAATATATATGTAATGTAAAATATGCTATTTTCACCACTTTGAATGTATATTTCAACTTCATCCAGTGTATTTATCTTATTGCGCAAGTGTCACCACTGCTTGTCTGTGCTACCAAGCTGAAGCTTCGTACTCAGTAAGCAATAACTCTGTGTTACCCTCTTTCTTAGACCCTCATATCTGCCTTTCCACCCCCAGCGTCTAAGAATTTGACCTCTCAGAGGTGTAATCAATGCAATATCTGTCCTTCTGTGTTGGGCTTATTGCATGCAGTGTAATGTTTGAGAGCTCACCTGTGCTGTAGCATGCAGCAGGATTTCCTTCCTTTCGAAGGCCAAGCACCGACACCCTGGCACACAAACTGCCTCCTATTTGCCCATTCTTCTATCAGTGGACATATGGGTGGTTGGAACTTTTGGCTGTGAATAATCTGCTGTTAACATACATGTGCAAATATCTGTGCAAATCCTTGTTTTCTATTTGTTTGGAACTGCTGAAATTCTATAATTTTGCTTAATTTTTTGAGGCATTCCATATCCCAGTATTTGCTTTTCAGAAGAAACTACTATAGCTTCAGAAAGCTGACAAGCCTACTTCTCAGTGTCCAGACATCTATGCCACCTGGGCTCTTGATATTGTCTTAGAAGCCAGTCACAGACCAGAAAGAAATAGGGGACCAGGCTGGAAGGAGCCCTGGCAGCACTTGAGCCAATCTTGCCATTTGAGAGAAAATGGGGTGGCCCGGGGAGAGCTGTGGGTTGGCCTTGTCCACACAATGCACTCAGGAAAGAATCAGATCAAGGCCCAGCGCACGCCAGAGCCACCTCCCCTGGTTCACAAAAGAATCATCTGAAGATCCTGGTGACTGCAAGGACTGGGACTCCAAAGAAGCAAAGGCTTTGGACCTGGCTAGATATGGGGCAAGGCTGGCCCCTTGCGCAGAGCTGGCTGCCGGGTCTGGTGAATGCTTCATGGACCTGCCGTCCACCCCACTGCAGCTCAGCCTGGCTTGCCTGGTCTCAGACAGTGTGTTCCCCAAAGGAGGCTGGGACTCCCTGCCTGTTACCTTGCTTTCCTTCGGATCTCCTGTGGCACCTGTCCTACCTGCTAATCTGTGCTAGTCTTCATGAGTATCTCCAGTCCTGCTGATACTGGACACACATAGTATCTTGCAGAAGGTTTGCTGTTTCTTTATTATCTTTTCGTTGTGGTGGGCCCAGGTGGCACCTGGCAAAATGCAAAGTAAATTGTCTTTTGTTTCCAATTTAATACCCTCCCTTCCCCATGCTGGGTGCCTTCCGGAGATTTCCAAGACTCTGAGATCATGCTCGGGTTGCCAGGGGCTCCCCACTGCAGCTTCGGGGCTCAGCATGACTTGATAGGTCAGTAACTATCTCGAAACTCATCCTTTGAAACTGACTTCCTTTGTGAGTCTTAGATGACTGGTATTTTGACAGCAAAACCCGTTTGATAATATGTAAGGTAGTTTAATTACTGTCACTAGGAAAAATGTTTGCTTTCCAATATGGGAGCTCAATGAAATACCAAGTTCTTATCCATTCTCTCAAATGATACCCTTCACAGGGTTGCAGAAAGAAGTCTGGAAAAAAAAGCTTTATTTCGTGAATGAGAACACTGATACTCAAGAAAGGGGTACAGAGAGCCCCCCGCTGACTCCCCGAGCCCTACAGCACTTTCAGGATCTATCTGGAAGCTCCGGGTAATGTCAGACAGTGGAGCAACCTTAGACAACTGGGATGTGGGTGATGTGCGTCAGCCATAAGCACGCGGTGGTGACAGAGGCGTAATAGTGGAGCGGCAGCGTGGCTCTCCACACCTGGGAGCGCTGAGCATTTAGAAGCTGAGGGGGATCCTTTCCGTAAGGTTTTCCTAATTCAAAGACACCAGCTGTCTAAACTTCGGAAAGACGTCAGTGGTTAGAGAGGGAGAGAGGGCATTGGCATTATAATTTAGATTTAAAATGTCCCCATGGACCAGCCAGATAGCTCAGTGGCTTAAAGTGCCCGTTTAGGCAGATGCAAGGAGCGGGTCTGATCCCAGTGTACCAGGCAGGCCCCGCTCCCAGGGCGTGCTGAGATGGCGATTGAGATTGAGCATGGTGGCACGCGCCTGTAATCCCAGCTCTTGGAAGGCTGAAACAGGAGAATCACTATAAATCCGATCTACATAGTGCGACCCTGTAGACTTTGTACTAAATACAAATTAAATTAAATCTGAATTTAAAAATAAAATGTCCCTCAAATGTGACATGCGTGCGAGGTGGCTGGATCATGGGGCTGCTACACTCATCTGTGGATTCACTGCTGAAGGATTCACAGCTGAATGTGCTGTTAGAACACGTGGCCTGGCTGAAGCAGGGCCGCTAGAGAGGCGCGGCCTGGGAGGCTGTCCCCTTCTCCGCTCCTCCCCTCCTTCTCAGCTTCCCAGAGGCCATGGCAGGGGCACACCTTTTCCTCCACCCAGTCCCTGCGCACTCCTGTTTCTGCTTTAGAGCAGGGACTGAAATAGGGAGCCAAAATAAGCCCGTCCTCCTTTAGGTGGTGGAAGTCAGGTATTACGTGAGAGTGACAAGAAAAGTGACAAAAACAACCCTCTTGGGGAAGGGCGCCCAAGCCACTCCCTGAGGTCGTGCACGAGGGGCCCAGGGTGGTGGGCGGGGGCAGAGCAAGGCTCCGGGAAGTGCGCGCTCCCACCTGGCTCCGGCTCGCTCGAGGCAGTCCTGCCTTCCTGCCTGAGAAAATGAACAGTAGGAGCTGGTGCTGTGAGCTATCAGGAAGGCAGAGTCGCACCTCCTCTTCAAGGCTAGGAAATCAACCACTATTAGTGCAAACCTTGCTTATAGTACTATGGACAGCCACTAGGAAAATAACAAGGTAGAAAGTATTAATTATTGAATCTGTGATATAATTAAGCTATAAAAAAATAAAATAAGTATATAGCTACACTCTCTTAATTCACTGATTAGAGACATCTGCTATAATAATGTCTGTAAGTATAATATGTATGCAACCTTGTATGATATGAAAACAGTTTGCAATGTACTAATTTATCGAATCTGTTCTGTTAATTTGTCTTGAAACTGTCTCATTGCTGTTTGTTTTTCATTTAAAAAAATAAACAAATAAATAAAAATAAGAACTAAAAAAAAAAAAAATACAAAAAAATAAGGCTTGGAAATCGGATGGGTCTCCTCACAGAGCAGGACAGTGTGGTGGGATGTCCAGGCCGACCTGCAGGGTGGGCACAGGACCAGGCATCTGCTTCTCCCCAGACGCTGCCCTGCGCCACGGAGGAAGCGTGCACAACTTCTGTTTAAACCACAGTTTTCTGGCTCCCTAGCTGCACGAAACGTCGCTGGGCCCCAGCTTCCTCACCTGAGGAGAAGGACAGCGCCACGTGGAGGAGTGTCTTTCAGGTGGACGGGGCCGGGCAATGCGCCGGGGCAGGCACACTGGGGTCTTCACGAAGCACTAGCTGAAGGTGGTTTAAAAACCCATAGGCTGCTAGGATGTTCAAACACAGAAGTTATAAGAACACATATCTCAGTACGTATCCCTGTCATGAAGTGATCCATGAGGCTAGATATGGTTGGATGATTGGTTGATTATAGTTTAATCGCACAAATGGACATGTTCCATTAGAGTGTATCTCTTAGGTAAGCCCATGGGAAGCTGGTGGGTCAGACCACGGGAGCCATTAGTGGGGACAGAGGTTCTTTCCTTTTTCTGGACCATTCCTACATTTGATTGCTGGGTGGAGCCCAGCACCTCCTCAGAAAATTGTTCTCCAGCATATAAAAGACAGCACAAAGAGTTGCAGAGGAAACCTGCAATGTTGAAATACAGCTATGGAAATACTTGTGCTGTGGTACTATATGTGTTTCCTTACTAACTGTTAAGTAAATCTAGTGCAGGTCAGTACCTACTGCGGGGCCTTCTACGTAGCTCAGTGGACTAACGCGCCTGCGTGGTAGAGCACAGAGGCCAGGGCTCACTCCCAGAGTGCCAGGCTGGCCCCACTTTCCGGGCATGGTGGGATGGTGATGGAGGCTGGGTGTGGAGGCGCACACCTGTAATCCCAGCGCTTGGGAGGCAGAAAACAGGACAATAGCTATGAGTCCGACCCATACAGTAAGGCCCTGTACACCCTGTAGACCCTGCATCATACACATAAAAAAAAACCACTGAGATTTTGAAATGATGATAAGTATAAATGACATCATGAGGTATCTGCTGCAGTGTAGCGTGAGATGAAATTATCTGTAATCCTTTTCAGTGACATAGTTACAGGTCCTGCTGACATCACTGTGGTCAGGGGCCAGTGCTCCATAAGTAAAGGAAATCCTTAATGTAAATTGAAGATTAGTTAGTACAAATCAAAACAGGTTTTTTTCCTCAAGAAAGGCCATGCAATTCTGATGTTAGGTAAAGAATCCCTGACATAAGGACTTTATGATACAGGCTGAGAGACTAACTGCCAGGAGCTGAAATTCAAAGTGCTCCACCCTGAACTCTTTGAGCACCACAATGATGCTGCAAAGCTGGGGAGCCTGGGACCTGGTGTCACACATCAGCTGGGCACGGACGCCCTTACAATATTACGTGAAGTTCCCTTCAGGATATGTGTTCAAGACATATATGAAACCGCGATGAATTTTGTGTTTATACTTGGGTACCTCCCCAAGACATCACATTATGTGTGTGAATGCACATTCTTTTAAAAATCAAGACTCTGAAATACCTCTTGTCCCAGGCATTTTGGACAAGAGGCACTCATCCTATACCTGATTATTGTATCCTGGTTACATTTTAAGTTTCTGGGAGAGCATTCCCCAAAATGTCTTCATTAGAGGGTTAGTTTTAGTGAATAGTAGTAGCTGATGTCGATTGGATTATGTCTCTCCAAAATTTATGTTGACATTCTAATGCCCAATCCCTGGTCACTGTGATTGTGACCATATTAAAAAAAAAAAAAAAAAAAAAAAAGAGTCAGTGCTTCTAGTTGGCATGCAGATTAGGTCACATTGTCGGAGGATGTGGCCCCCAATCCAGTGTGATTAGCAACCCTAGGAGAAGAGAGACAGAAACACATGAGAATGTGTGCCGAGGGGCAGGGACTGCAGTGGTCCTTCTATCGGCCAAGGAGCCCAGGATCGCTGGCTACCCCAAAAGCAAGGTAAAAAGTGCAGAGCAGGTTTACCTTCTAGAATCTTCAAACAAAGAGCAGCTCCCAACCCCTTGATGACAGACTTCCAGCATCCACAACCACAAAAAAGCAAATCTGTTGCTCTAAGCTGACGTATTGGTGACACTTTGCTGTAGTAGCATTGGGACATTGATATGGCATCCCATGCCATGGGGTGAAGAAGACTGGAAGCAAGAAAGCTTGGGGTCCCTTCAGGGCTCAGCTTCCCCACTTGTGATGTCCAGCGAGCCCTAGAAGAGCAGTCACTGACCTTTTGGCATCAGGAGTGGTGCCAGTGACAGCCTTTTCCAGTGGATGTGGGCTGGGAAAGTCAGGATGAGTCAAGCGTATTTCAAAGCTGTAAACACTGATATAGCTTCACTTGTTCATGTCCTGCTATGGAATTGGGGACCCCTGCCCTATAACATCTGAGTTCTGAAGAAGACTCATAGTAAATGCAGTTTAATCTGGCCCCCTCCTCAAGTCTATCTACTCAAAAAACACATTATTTGTAGCACCGATGTCTCCAGAGCAGAAAAGCCAGAATCAAATAAAGGAACTGAAACCCTTACCAGCAGATGCCAGGAGAGGCTGCACTGGGAGCCAGGAGCAGCCTTGAAGCAGGGCTTGCTGCACAGTGGACACCGGAGAGACACTCACACTGCACCTCCATTCTGCGCATGAGGAGCCCGAGGCCCGCCTCAGAGACTGCCTGCCAACATGCAGGCAGAGTGCTTAATGCAAAAGAATAATTTCATGCAGAGCACTAGATTTCTTTTTTTTTTTACTTCATTTTTTAAATCTTTTTTTATTGAAGAACAGGTAGCAATGAGACAGTTTTAAAACAAATTAGTAGGACAGATTCAACAGTTTATACATTGCATATTGTTTTCGTAGTGGCTTTTTGTTGTAGAAGGTGCATACATGATACTCTGTGTACAAAGACTATTAGAGCAGATGCCTCTGATCTATGAATTAAGAGAATGTAGCTGTATGCCTTTTTAGAAAAAGTTGAATTATAGCACACAATTGATACTTTTTACATTGTTGTCTTCCTAGTGGTTACCCATAGTACAAGAAGCAGACAGGATATCCTGTCCAAACACTATTACTGCATATATTTCTTCTCATAGAATTACACCA
Source organism: Ctenomys sociabilis (assembly GCA_004027165.1). Taxonomy (NCBI): domain Eukaryota; kingdom Metazoa; phylum Chordata; class Mammalia; order Rodentia; family Ctenomyidae; genus Ctenomys; species Ctenomys sociabilis. The sequence goes on from PVKA01005874.1 coordinate 86,301, forward strand.
AAGTACTGCCTATTTATCCTAACTGTACTGTTTATACAAACACAAAATGATTCTTCCTTTGTATCCCCTTTTTTTGTTTAGCCCTGTCAGACATGGGTGTTCTGCAGTCATTTAATTATTATAGGTGCTTGAATTCAGCGAAACATTCCAACACAGTTCAGCAGTCCACAATAATACCGGGTTTTCTGAAGAAGTTGTTGGCTAGAGCCATTTACAGCTCAGCTTATTATGGCCTTATTTTATATACCTCATTTTTATACTTTTCTGCTGGATGGTTAAGACTGACATAAAGCAAGACCTATGTAACAAAAAATGTAGCTTTTGTATCTGATAAGGTCAGTCAAGTCCCCTCAGGGTTTATCCTGTAACCCTGTACCTCACTCTCTAGATCCTTTGTCAGTGTCAGCCATGTGGGTGAGGCACAGCCATTACTTGACCAGCTTAGAACACTGGATTTCTTTGGTGAAAATCTATTCATTTTCTTGGGAATAAACCCATCCCATAGTTCCACAAACCCACACAATTTACAAGCTGGCTTCCACTTTGTAAGAATCAAGCTGGATTTCTGTGGTGCCAGAGGGATGTTCTAAATTACCCATGGCCCACTAGAGGAGGAGTCTGGGACCACTCCACACCAGTGCAGCAACAGCCCCACAACTGTCTCCAGGAATCCAGCAGCGTGGTGCTTCCTGCCTGCCTGCCTGCCTGCCTGCCTGCCTGCCTGCCTGGCCAGACAAGCAAGCCTGAGCACTTGGTAGGTGACAGTGGTGGAGGAGGGGGCCTCTCCAGCGTGACGCTGGGCTCCTGGTGCTTCTGGGACAGTAACTGGTTAGGCAGTACAGTAGTCCGAAGACAGCCTGAGCATCACTGTGACAAAATATCAGAACATTAGCTTGAAGGAAGGTTTGTGTTGGCTCCTATTTCAGAGGCTGCCATCTATGGTCACTTAGCTCCACTGCTTCTGGGCCCATAATGTGGCAAAAGGTCATGATGGCGGCGGGCAGGAGACAGAGCAGGAGGGGGTCCTGGGACATGGAGTGCGCTTCAAAGCCCCAAGTCCTCCAGCTGGGCTCAGCTCTTTAGCACTGCCACCACCTCTCAGCAGCTCTATCAGCTGGACTCTGTGTTTTCAACTAATGAGCTCTGGAGGATGCGCAAGATCCAAACCATAAAGACTACAAAGGGAACACAGCTCCTACAGGTAGTGAAAAGCAGAGGGGAAGGGAGGAAAAAAGAGGAGAGAGGGAGGGAAGAGGAA